>OY757907.1:55394341-55446841 GCA_963585895.1 Sepioteuthis lessoniana
TATATACGTGTGAATATATATATATATATATATATATATATTCACACACACACATGTATATATATATATATATATATATATTCACACATATATATATGCATTTTTAAATATGCATAGTGAGTATGTATACGTTTTACATGTCATATACGTGTGTGTGTGTGTGTGTGTGTGTGTGTGTGTGTGTGTGTGTGTGTGTGTGTGTGTGTGTGTGTGTGTGTGTGTGCCAGATACTTTCATTTAACTTAAAAGAAACTGCAGGACACTAAACGTGTCCTGTTCACAAGCGCTCCTTTCCCGTCTGGAAACGAAAGAATCTAGAATTTAAAAAAAAAAAAAACTAAAAGAAAACAAGAATTTTTTAAAACATACAAATAAAAAGATGGTGGAACTTTTTAACAGACTAGAAGGAAGAAACCAAGAAGTAAGCAAAGGAGAAAACGAATTGAAAAAGGAAAAAAATAGAATAAAAAGGATAAATTTGAAGAGCGAAATACGAAAAAAAAATTACATGAAGAGAGTTATTAAATCGAAGACCCGGATGATAAACAGTAAAGAGAAGAGAAAAAGAATTTTTTTCAGATTTAAAAAGTATCAAAGAATTAAAATCAAGTAACATGTGAATAAAAAATTTTTTTTTAAATTTAAATAAAATAATGAAATGTAAAAGTGAAGAATCTAAAAAAAAAAAAAAATTAAAGAAAACAAACGATTTGAATAAAATAAAATCAAAAAATTGTCTAAAGGAGGCGGGTACATAAATAAATACAAGAATCGGAACGAAAAACGGAAAACGAAAACTGAATGTGTGTACATGAAGAAGAGAGGGCGAGGGAAAAGACGCAGGGTGGGAGGAGAGCTTAGAAAACTCGAAGCAGAAAGTAAGACAGACAGGTAGAACAAGAAGAGTGTAAAAGAGAAAGGTAGGGTTTTTCTTTGTGTTATCATTTATCTTTTGTTTTGACTTCTTTTTTAACTTTTGAAGGGTGTCAAGGGAGAGGTAGGCGAGTTGCTGGCTGACGGATTTTAAAAGTAAAGATTTTTTTCAAAAAAAAAAAACATACATGTATATATATATAAAATTAAATCCTAAAGTTATAAAATGTATAGAAAAAGTACGGACGGCCAAGAAGCAGTAGTGTGACAGAAACAGGAGGGGAAAGAAAGAGAACTGTTGGCGGGCGGGGAGCAATGGTAGAGGGAGAATGGTAGGAGATGAAGCAGATTGGGGATTGAAGAACGAAGTGGGGAGATGGGATAGGAGAAAGATGGCGGTTTGGGTTTAGGGCTTGGCAGTATGTTTTCAGTAAAAGATGAAGACGAGTCGTTGGAGAGAAAGTTCAGCTTGTGCAGCTCTGACGTTATCTCGCAGAGAAACGGCAACAGCAGTTAGATCAGTGTTTAAGACTTTGCGATGAATGAATGAAAGCAAGTATTTATGCATGACTCTTCTCTTGCAAAAAAAAAAAAAAAATGAAAGAAAAAAGAAAAAACTAAAAGGCGTGTGAAATAGAGATGGTATGTAAATGGACGAGGTCGCATGTGTGTATGTGATCAAGTATATATATATATATATATATATATATATATATATATATATATATATATATATATATATATTATATATATATATATATACAAATATATATATGTGTGTGTGCGTGTGTGTGTGTGTGACATGGAAGAAGTCCCCCTTAAATGCTGGACTAGAACGTAGAAAACGAGTTCGAACCTCAATGGGGCTGTTACGTTTACTATCAGACTGATACTCTTGGGAAAGGTATGAATTTCTTTATCACCCCACCTATATGTTAAATAGTATCATTGCTGTTCTTCAACAAGAATGCCTCAGGCATTACAAAACCCACGAAGGTTGATATGCCATTAAACAAAGAGACCGATATATATATATATATATATATATATATATATATATATATATATATATATATATATATATTCAAATAACATGGGCGCTAAATGATGCAGATTCTCTTGAAGGCATATTTAAAGTAACAAAGATTTAGTGTCCAAATTTTTATCTTTTTTTTTTTTTTTTTAGCGTTTGGGACACGTCCTCAACAATAATGGTCGAAAGTACTCGAACAGAGACTTTGGACAGTTTTTAAATTGCTTTCAACCGCAGATCCAACATCTTGTTCGCAAAAAAAAATAAATAAATAAATAAATAAAAAAGACGAATCAAATAACCCGGATTGACAATGGAGAATTTGTGGATAGATATGCTTTCTATATATTATTGTCATGATAAATTTGTGTTAAATTTGTTTTTTATTAGAATGGCGTCTTTTAGATTTGAAGCTGTTGTCCAAAATGTTTACGGAGGTGTACAAAAGCGTGTTGTTAATTTTCACGCTTCTGCAATGTTCTTCTGTTATTTTATTCAAGTTTCTGGAAGTTTCGCCGATGCATTTTTTCGGTCATTGCTAACGAATTATTCTGTAAATTCCTGCTTTAGATATATGTCTAAGTTGGCGATCTTACTCGAGGTTGACCCGAAGGCTCCCTTTTCAATAGCTACAACGAGGTATAGGGGAGGGCGTTACTCCATTCCCAGGATTGCTCCACTTTACCCTTAATCCTCACCCTATAATGCTGAGTGTTAAGGAAGGCGGCATCAAGTACCATTTTTTGAGTCTTTGGTATGACTCGACCTGAGATTGTTAAATATTGAATATTTCTATTGGTTTAGTTTGGTTTGGTTTTATGGCATATCAACCATTGTAAGTTATTTAATGCCAAATCCATTTTATACATATAAACAGTTCTATTTCAAACAATTCAGTTTAGCATGCAGTTTTATTTCAAACAATTCAGTTTAGTACGCAGATTAAATGTCAAAAATATTTTTATTTTAGATAAATCAGTTTAGAATTACTACACAATTTAATTCCATTTGACCCATAGATAGGACCCTATCAGGTGCTACTGCTGGGATCCAGAGTGGACCTGGGATCGATGGCAAAAGAGGAGTATTCTGCATTCCCAAAAGCTCCAGCATTACTAAAGCCTCACCATCAGATTGTTTAGTTATATCCAGGACACTTGTTGGAGGAGTCTTACCCCTCTGCAGAGATGCAGTCGGTGTATTCTGCAGCCCTAGCCAAATGGGCCATATTTTTATTGTTTTTCTCGAATGTTATCTTTTATGAATAATGTAGTTAATTTTGTGAACTTTTCCATGTTTATTTACACTATCTTCAAAATTTTTCAATTAAAATGGACACTCTTTGTTATTTGCAGGAGTTATATATATACCAACCGCTCATCAAAAGGATGTGACACAAGATGTGACCAAGATGGGATATAAGGTCAATTTTTAAAAGGAGTTCAACAGGATTGAATTCAGAGTTTTTCTTCTTCTAGACCAGTTGCCATACAAAAGTTAAGAGTACAGTCTGGCCTACTATTTATCCATAGCTGGAGAAAGAATAGTAGGATGCATGCCTTTTTCAAGGGTATTAGCGCCATGTGAAATGCAAACAGCCTCGTCCAGGATTTGAACTCGAGTTATCGTGTCCATTTTCTATGACGATAATCATAATACCATGAAAGCCTCCATTATATATATATATATAATTATATATATATATATATATATAGAGAGAGAGAGAGAGAGAGAGTGACTCTCCTTTCTTTACAGAAAAAGTCGATCCCTCAAAAAATACCTGTGGGAGTGCATGTGGCTCCTCAGTCTAAGTACATCCTTGCAAGTCCTGCTGCTTATGTGACGGACAAAGAAAATGACGTCTTTGATGTTGACGTTAAACGCTCTTATATAGCTTCTCAGACCTGCTGTAGACCCACATGCTTGGTAACAGAAATGACACGAATTACCTGTGGACTGCGACAGTAAGACCCGTGTAAAATCAGCCTGTGATTTATTGCAGTCATAAGATCTAATATGACTGGCAAATTCGACTCTGGACAAACGGAACCTACTGCAGATGTTGCAAACATGTTCAAGCTAAAAAGTATCCGGTATCAAAGTCAAGTCCAGTTTCCAAATTGCTCGTTTGAAGACGGAAAGCTCGATTCTCCGTGCGTCAAATTCTTTACAACCATTGTAGATCACTTTTTTCCAAACTGAACGATTTTCTAGAGATCTCGAGGTAGTAGCTGTTAGGAAGTTATCTATGGGTCGAATAGATCTATTTGAACAGATGACTGTATCCCCGGTAAATAAGTAACACCCACCAAAAAAAGGGAGGTCCGGAGTATGACACTAAACTGCGTCAGATGGTGCGGCTCATCGTCTAAGGATCTGGAGAGTGTGGAGTACCTCTTCATTGCCATTACTCCTAGGTCCACTATGACCCAGCGTGGTAGTATTTGTAAGGATCCCATCTTTGGATCAACTACGTCTGTTTAAAAATTATTAGTATTGGATAAGAATATATAAAACCATATACTTGAGTGCAAAAAATGATAATTATTTAAATTATAAATGCTTGGAAGACTTGAAACCTAAGAATTATAACTAATTACACGGAACCATATAATTTCTTGGTAGTTATTGGAGCTAGATAAGAATACATGAAACCATATAACTGTGTAAAAACAAATGCTTATAATTAGATCGGAATGTTAACTTTAAACCATATAATTGCGTATAAATAATTACAATTAAATAGGAACCTCTAGAATAGATACTTGATGCTATAAATGTTTAATGAGGATTATTAGTAGTTACTTGGCTGTGTACAAAAGGGTACCTCTCATGGAAGTAGAAATAATCCCTTGAAACCATATAAATATTAGAATGGTGTAATGGTTATCGTCGTAGAAAATGGACACGGCGACACGAGTTCAAATCCTAGACGAGACTGATTGCATTTCACATAGTACTAATACCCTTGGGAAAGGTATGAATCCAATTATTCTCCCTCCAGCTATGGATAAATAGTAGGACAGACTAGGTTCTTTAGCCTTGGTGAGGCAACTAGTCTAGGAGAAGGACAACTCTGAATCCAAACCTGTTAAACTCCGCTTAAAAATTGACCTTGTGTCATATCTTGCCCGAGCGGAGGGATTGGTTAATATATATATAATTATTAGAATTAGATAGGAATACTTGAAAGCACACAGCTATGTACAAATTATTTGTATTGGATAGGAATACTTGATATCATATAACCGTGTGCAAAAAAAAACTCTTAAAAACAATACAAAACAAGTAAATGAACGAGATTTCCTAACCTCTAGACTTAAAATAACCCAAGAAGAGTTGACTTGCCTTTAAAATCAATAAATCAATCAATCACATTTGACAGACCATATGTTATAAAAGAAGGAAAGATTGAGAGAAATGCTGCGAGAATTTTCTTTATTATAATCTAATAGATACACAAACGAAAGTGACGTGTCTAAAAAGGTACGTGCGTGAAATACATGTAAGTATATGTGTGCATTTTAAAACAAATAAAAAAAAAAAATTCCGTGATGTCAGCGAACGTGACAAAATATATGTTTATACATTTGCAAAAATAACTTTTCAAAAAATACATAAGTACATTTTGTAAGAATCTATAGAGAGCTGTACTTCTGTAATGTGAATTTATACGAGATCCCGACACGCCTCTCTTCGGCATTTCTCTTCTCTTTTTTTTATTTATTAATGTTGTGAGTATAAATAAATAAAACTTCTGCATCTTTGCATCTGTGCGTGTGTTTCATTAAAAACAAGGCGCTGTGGTTGTTAATCTGTTATATTCTGAGTTTCTATAAATTTCGATCATGAACGTTAGACACCTGAGCCATCAACATTTTTGTGACTGTAAAAAGACAAGTGGAAATTTGGTGAATATCCAAAGAAAACAATTTTTCTTTTAAATAAAAAAGAAACTAATAAAAGTCGGTATCATACTTTCAACATGACGTTTAAAGAAAATATACGCAGCTAAAATGTGTATACATTCACACGTGAATACATATATGATTTTTCGTGGTGCAATGGACACGGTAACCTGAGTTCAAATCCTGGACGAGGTTGTCAAGATTTCACATAAAAAAGGTATGCATCTAACTATTCTCCCTCGAGCTATGGATAAATAGTTGTGCAGACTGGGCTCTTTAACCTTGACATGGCAACCAGCTTTAGAGAAGGAAAACTCTGAATTCAAACCAATTAAAATTCGCTTAAAGTTTGACCTTGTGTCACAACCTGTTTGTGCGTAGGGATTGGATAAATATATATACGAGTGTGCAAATATCTTTACGGAATATAATGATAACAACTTATATACATTCCCATCCAATCAGGTTGATTTTTACGGCATGTCAGTCCATCTTGGTTGATTTTATGCCGAGAAGAAACGCGTTCATTGTACGTTCATAATTACACTTTTTTTCTAGTTGTTTGTTTGTTTTGTTTTGTTTTTTTGTTTTGTTTTGGTTTTTGTTTTTTTGGTGGGGGTGATTTTTGTACACGTATCAAATAAGAATAATTTTAAAACCGATATTGGCCTAATCAGTAAAGTGCTCGCTAATGGTCCGGGAGACCGGGGTTCAATCCCAGGTTGAGTCTTACCATAGACTCAAAAAATGCCGCTTTGCTTAACATTTATAAGGTAAGGATAAAGTGGAGCAATCCAGAGAATGAAGTAGCGCCCTCCCCTACACCTCGGTGTGGTGGCTATTGAAAAGAGAACCTTCGGGTCACCCTCGATTAAGGTCGCCAACTTTACTAATTTCACTGATATATGGGACACTTACAGGCACTACCACTCCGAGAAAAAGTGAATCTGGAAATATTGGCAAAAAGGGGAAACCCCCAAACTCTCTAGAACTGGACTATCACCATCAGATGCCGTTTAATGCCACACACATGACACCCCTTGTCTTTTTTTTTTGGGGGGGGGGAGTTCTTACCCCTTTTTTGGAGATACAGTCAACATATTGTTCATATTCGATAGGAAAGATTGATTCCATATAATTGTAAAAGAGGCGCTCATGGTGTAGTGATTATCGTCACAAAAAAAATGAACACGGTGGCCTGAGTTCAAATCCTGGATGAGTCTGTTTTTATTTCGCATTGTGCTAATACTCATAGGAAAGGTATGCATTTAACTATTCTTTCTCCAGCTATAGGTAAATCGTAGGGTAGACTGGGCTCTTTAACTTTGTACGGCAACCGGTCTTGGAGAAGGAAAACACGTTAAACTCCTCTTAAAGACTGACCTGTTCGGATGGAGGGGTTGCGTAAATTTATGTAGCTGTAGATTGTATTAAAAATAGTTACTTGAAGCGATAATTGTTTCCTAAGGATTGTTATGAGTTATTTGAAACCATATAACTGTATGAAAACAAATAAATACAATCACATATAAATAATTTCTTGAAACTCTATTATTAGTATTTGATAGGAATACTTGAAATCATAATATTTGTAATAGATAAGAATACTTGATTTCAAATAACGGTGTCAAAATACCTATAAGAAGCAACTCCACAAAAATGTAAATGTTCAATGAATGCGATTCCCAATCGTTTACGCATAAAATAACCCTTCACCGATTGATATGCCGTTAAATTCAATCTATATGAGTTTACACGTAACTGATTGACTGTATTATATTTACCAACCCCTCCGCTCGGGCAGGATATGACACAAGGTCAATTTTTAAGCGGAGTTTAACAGGTTTGGATTCAAAGTTGTCCTTCTCCTAGACTAGTTGCCTCACCAAGGCTAAAGAACCTAGTCTACCCTACTATTTACCCATAGCTGGAGGGAGAATAATTGGATTCATACCTTTCCCAAGGGTATTAGTACTATGTGAAATGCAATCAGTCTCGTCCAGGATTTGAACTCGTGTCACCGTGTCCATTTCCTATAACGATAACCATTACACCACGGGCACCTCTAACTGAGTGACTGTATACTTCTTAGTTCTTCTCTTCTCGAGTTGAAGAAAGCTCTAGAGTATCTTACAACGGATTGTTATTATATTACTCCTCGTGAGCTTTTCAACCCTGGTATAACTGATGGTTTTTCACTGAAGCCTGAGTGATGACAAATCTCTTCAGTTCTCCAGGACTCTTCCGAGTATTCTAACTAATTGTCACAATGTTGTCGTCCAGATGTTTCGTTTCTTCCTCTGAGCTTTGGTTTCTCTAGTCCTTTTCCAGGTTGTTGAGGGCCGTTCCAAGCGCACCAACAACAATTGATATCATCACTACCTTCATGTCCAACAGATTTTTCAGCTCTTTGGCAAGATCCATGTATTTTTCTATCTTTTCACTTTTTGCCCAGTTGATTGGGACTGTTGAATATTCCGATCTGCTTCCCCTGCAGAAGGGTGAGACCCACCAATCACAATGAGTGTCTATATATGACACTAAACAATGCTGGAATGGACTTTGGCAAATGCGGAGTACCCCTTATGCCAAGCCATAGCTTCCTCAGGCGTACTCTGGCCCGGAGTAGTAGCACCTGATAGGGTCCTATCTATGGGTCATATAGAACTAGACTGTGTACTTATGCTAAAACTGAACTGCTTGAAATAGGACTGTTTTGACATTAAACTGCGTACTCATACTAAACTGAATTGTTTAAAATGGAACTCTTTTGACATTTTTCTTGCTAACTGAATGCTGAAATTTTGACATGAAACTGTGTAATCTTATGCAATAACTGGAATTAGCTAACTGAAATAGTTGAAATAAAGTATTTTTGACGTAAAACTGCGTACTTATGCTAAACTGATCTTTGCTAAACTGAATTTATATGATAATCTGATTATATGATTTGAAATGTTAGAACTGCTTTTACATTGAAACTGTATACTAATACTAACCTGAATTGTTTGAAATAGAACTATTTTTACATTGAAACTGTCTACTTATGCTAAACTGTATTGTTTAAAATAGAAGTATTTTTGACATTGAAGCTGTGTACTTATGCTAAACTGAATTTATATGAATAGAACTGTTTTTGCGTGCTAAACTGAATTGTTTGAAATAGAACTGCCTATTTGTATAAAAATGGATTTGGTACTAATAACCTCCGATGGTTGATGTGTCATAAAACCAAACCAAATCTTTTAACTTTCTTTTTTTTTCACTCTTTGATTCGTTGAAATAACAAAATCTACAAAATGAAAGTACTTTTCAAATTATTTATTTAATACTTGATGTGATCTTCAGTCTAGTATTTAATAGTTTGTTCAAATTTAAAAGTCTTAGAGAATTTTGTCTCATTCCCTTGAACGGATTCTGCTTTGTGCATATACCATTTGACTATGCAATGGTTGAATGGATGTGAAAACTATCACCCAGCTCATTCCATTAGCCAAAAAGCTGTGGAAATCTTTCGTCGCGATCTGGGTAATTTTACAAAACGGTTCAATACCACATTGAGTAGATTCGCCCAAGACAAAACCAGTCCGTCGCAGAAACTACCACAGGGGTTAATAGCAACCACCAGTCAAAACCGTACAAGTCGAGATTCAACTCTACAAGGAAAAATAATGAAAAAAAAAGTTCCGATAATGTATTTGATGTTTCTTTATTTTCTCCTTGAGATGTTCTCGGTCGAGAGAGACGTTTGTCACTTCACAAATGTGAACCTGACCGCTATTTCCTCACGATAGCAATCAGGAAAAGTAAACGAAATTTCTTATACCATTCTGTCCAACGATCAGCTCCTGATTCTCATACCAAAGACCCTAGACAAATTTTAGGTTAGCTTTGTGAACGACAACACCCAAGAAGCACAAATATTAGCTACAAAAACTGTTTAACTGGAATGGCGTCGGCTAGTACATTCAAGTGCTTGTAAAATTCGGAACAGCAACACCAAATAACAATTAGCAGGTGGCATAAAGTAATATTCAAAATTCTAAATCATTTTTAAATGAAATTTTATTTCATTTTTATTTTGTTTATTTTTTTATCTATTCATTTTTTTTTTTTTTTTTTTTATCTATTTTTATTTTTTTATTTTTTGGTGCTTGAAAATTGTTATTTAATCTTTGTGAGTAGCGGAAAAATGAAGTAATTCTTTATTATAAAAATTCCATAACCGAACTAAAAGATTTTCGCGCCAATGAAGTTTTTTTGGTTTTTTTTTTGTTGTTTTTTGTTTTGTTTTTTTTTTTTTTTTGCTTTTTTTGTTTTGTTTTTTTTTAAGCCCATTAGAAATTTAAAACAAAAACAAAAGGAAAAGGAAAAATGATTCATCCCGAAATTCAGTTTGATTGTAATTTGTAATTACTAATTATCAGCCCGAATGCTGCATTTTAAACAGCAAATTCAAAATCAAACAAACATTTTTATTTGTTTTTGTTTTTTGTTTGTTTGTTTGTTTGTTTGTTTGTTTGTTTGTTTTTCTTTAATTTATTCATTTGTTTTGAAATTATTTTTGGTTGTTTTTACGTCTGTTATATTTCTTTTTACTTGTACAAATCACTTGTCGATTGTAAGAGAAAAACACCTGCTATTTATTTCCAAACGTGACGCGATTTTAACAATTTTTACAATTTCCTTCTATCTAAAACAGATTCTTTGTTTAATTCAATTTAATTTCTTTTCATTTCATTTAGGGTTTTGTTTTTTTGTTATTTTTTTATTATTGTTTTTAAGCACTTTTTGTTGTTGTTTTCTCTTCTTTATTTTCTTTATTTTTATTTTCTTTATTTTTTTTACTAGTTATGGGTGGTCACAGGAAGCGTTCATTTTAATTTGTTTAATTTGCTTGTTCTAATATTATCTTTGTATTCTCGTTGTCTGTGGGTGGAAAGTAGTCTCTGCTTTTTGCATTTCGACGAGAAAGTAGATCACGTGCTGAAAAGGTATCCCCGCTTGTGTATGCATCTGCGTAAGTGTATATGTGTTTATTTGCATACGTATAGGTACACGTATGTAGATATTATATCTGCACTAAAACAGAAGAGGAAATTAAAGGAAAAGCTGTCTGCTTTTATATTTACATATTTACCTACCCCTACGCACGAGCGATATGAGACACAAAGTCAATTTTAAGCGAACTTTTTCAGATTTGAATTCAGAGCTCTCTTTCTCCTAGATCAGCTGCCAAAGGTTAAAGATCTCAGTCAGTCCTACAACTTACACAGAGCTGGAGGGAAAATATTTGGATTCATACCTTTCCCATTATATAAAAATGCAAACAGCTTCATCCAGGATTTGAACTCGGATTACCGTGTACATATCCCACGAGGATAACCGTTGCACCTCGTGCGCTTTTTAAATTTACCTGCTTGAATATATGTGCATAAGTATGTTTTACATATGAATGAAAATGAAGTGTAGAGTGTGTGTGTGTGTCTGTGTGTGAATGCGCACGTATGCATCTATTTTATAGTTCTGCGAGTGTTTTGCGTTGTGCAATGGTTAGAAAGCTTTGCTAGCAGACCATCATTGATTTCGATTTTCACTGGGTGTCCTATACTCCTTACCATCTAAAGCGTTAAACCTCAAAATACACGTCCGGTATATAGTACTTTGGAAATCCAACTCCCTAAAACCCAAAACGCAAACTTTCTTATCGCTTATTTCAGTTTTAGACACCTTTAACCACACCTGTCAATCAAACGCCTTTAAACTTCCTCTTGAGGTGGGTTGGTGTGTGCTCGGAGGACATTACATAATATTGATAAATGACAATTGTGTTGTTCGGCAAGTTAGGTTATGTACGTTTCTCTACAAGTTTAAAAGTATGAATTTCATGGCAAACGTGTGCACTTATTATGTAAACGTGGATACGTGTGTTCCAAAAATCACAAAATGCTTTGGAAATTTATATGGTTTCTAATCTCTTCTCCTCCACCTAGGGGTAGATAATTGGGCAGATTTGTTTCGTTAGCCTTGCTACTGCAAACGGTCAAGAAAGAAAAATTCTGAATACAAACCAGCAATTCTCTGTTTAAAAACTGATTTTGTGTCGCCTCCTACCAGTAGTTCTGTCTAAAACAGATTTTTTGCT
The DNA here is from genome assembly GCA_963585895.1 of Sepioteuthis lessoniana. Taxonomy (NCBI): domain Eukaryota; kingdom Metazoa; phylum Mollusca; class Cephalopoda; order Myopsida; family Loliginidae; genus Sepioteuthis; species Sepioteuthis lessoniana. The sequence continues at coordinate 55,406,301 of OY757907.1, forward strand.
AAATTCATTTTCTTTGTAGAAAACACTTGTCTATTTTAAGAGAAAATACTTGCTCTTTATTTTTCAAATATGACAAGATTTCAACAATTTCTATCTAAAAAAGATTCTTTGCTCTATTTCTGTTGCTCAGTCGGCAGGGGAGAATGTAGAATACACCGACTACTTCTTTGCAGGTGTGTAAGACCCCCCCCCATGAGTGTCCTGGATATGACACAAAACAATCTGATGGTGAGGTTCCAGTAATGCTGGAGCTTTGGGGAATGCGGAGTACCTCTTCATTGTCATCGCTCCTTGGTCCACACAAACCCAGAGTAGTAGCACCTGAGAGGGTCCTATCTAAGGGTTAAATAGAACTAAGCTGCGTACTTATGTTAAACTGAACTGCTTGAAATAGAAATGTTATGACATTTGACCGAACTGTTTTAACATTTAATTGTTTCTAAACAAAAACTATACTTATACCAAACTGAATTGTTTGAAATTTAATTCGGCGTTAAATGACCCGAAAAGAGTTGATACGCCGTAAAACCAACCAACCAACCAACCTGACTCCCGTTCTGGGGGTCTAGAGATTTTTCATTCACTCCTTTGTTTCCATCAATCCCAGGGATGGTACCAGTTAGAATCCCAACTATGGGTTAAATAGATTGGGATAAAGTTTATTATGATTTAAAACTACGTTTGTTCTTAAAACATATTACATCTAATAAGTGTTTACCTGTTTAAAATGATTGAGAAGTTACATAACCGAACAAGAGTTGACTTACCATAAAACAAACCAATCAATCAATTTCTGACAATTTACATTTAAACTTTTTTCGTTTCTTCGTAACCCTGAAAACTGCTGTTGCAGACAGCACAATCTGCGAATAGAGTCTTCCAAGAGAGTGATAAATGCTCACTTACATCATCAAGAACTTTGATAATTAATAAAGATGTACACTTCTCGTGTAGCAAAATATATTATTCAAACGCAATTTTAGACGGAAGAAATTTCACGTTACATTTGATTGGGGGTGCTGCAGAATACACCGATTACATCTCTGCAGAGGAGTAAGTCGAGTGTCCTGGATATGACACTAAATAATTTGATGATGAGGCTCCAGTAATGCCGGAGCTTTGGGAAATGTGGAGCACCACTTCATTGCCATCGCTCCCAGGTCCACTCTGGCCTGGAGTCGTCGCACCTGATAGGTGATTTATGGGTTAAATAGCACTGTTTGACATTTAAACTGAATGTAAACAAATGACATGCTATACTGAATTGCTTGAAATAGAACTCTTTAATCATTTAACTATATGTAAACAAAGGCCTGATGTTTAAATGACTTGTTAGTTATACATAGCAATACTTGGAACCATTTAACAATGTACAAACAAATGGCTAATAGTAAATAGAAAGCGAAGTTTCTTTCAAGCTGCGGTAGTATCGATACTGTTATGTGGATGTACCACGTGGACGCTAACAAAACGTATGGAGAAAAAACTTGACGGTAATTACACAAGGACGCTGCGTGCAATATTAAACAAGTCCTGGAGACAGCACCCCACAAAACTGCAAATGTACGGCTACCTACCACCCGTCACGAAATCTATCAAAATTAGACCAACCAGACATGCAGGATACTGCTGGAGAAGTAGGGACGAGCACGTAAGTGATGTACTCCTGTGGACCCCTTCACAGGGACGAGCAAAAGCAGGACGTCCAGCTTGAACATACATACAGTAGCTGTGCAGATACTGGGTATAGCCTTGAAGACCTGTCAAAAGCAATGGACGATAGGGAGGGGTGGCGAGAGAGGGTCAGAAATATCCGTGCTGCTAGCGCGACATGATGATGATGATGATGATGAGAACTATTCGTATGAGTTAGAAACAAGTGAAACCATTTAACTGTGCGCAACAAAAAATGAGCTCAGGCTCGTTTAAAAATGTTATCTATAAAATGTGTTTAGAAATCATATATTTAATATATATGTATAAAAGTGGATTTGGCTATAAATAACAAAATTGGTTGATATCCCATTACATTCGTTTCTCATATGTTTGTAAGATGATTGCATGAAATACGTTCGTTCTTAGAAAATGAGATAACTGACATAACACAAAGGTATTAATGTTCGAATGAGATTAGGGTATGATGTAGCGTCATCACCGAGAACTGTAATATCGATTATGGCTAATCGTTGGCTAAGGAGAGGGAATACAAAACACAAAAACACGTCTAAAGCGTTAGGACGTCTGTTGCTTTATTCACTTTATTTAGTTTCTGAGGCTGCGGAAGCAGTTAGAAATAAATGATAGGTACAATGCGCAGGGTAGGCTTCTTCATTCTTGTTGGAACCTACTCTTCTCACACCTTATATTCGTTCCTCGTTCTCCGTTCACGCTACCCAGTCACTAAAAAAGGAATGTGGCACATTAACCCAGCTACTGAGAGAGAAGGAGGCAGTATTAAGAAGTCCGTCGTTTTATATTGGGGTTCAAAGAATATCTTACCTCTGCTGCCACCTCAGTCCTCGTCACCACTTAAATGGCCGATTTGCAAATGAACACCTCGGCAAGACTTGATCCGAGGTTCTAGATCAAGCTTATTTTCTTACACCCAGCCCACTGGACGAGATGTTGAACTCTATCTTTTTCCGGTCGCTAGCTTATCTGTTCGCCCACGCACTTGGTATCATTTGCTTAAAATGTTACAAGGTTATCTTTTTAATTGATAAATACTGTTGTCTCTATGGGCAGCATTACTATGCATAATATTAACGTACTGCCCTTTTATGCTTGGGGGTTCACGTCTTTTGTTAAAACATCCAGTAAGACCTTTTTCAAATTGGCCTCGACAAATTTAGCAGCCTGAAAGCATTGCACTGAAGTCGAATAGGTTTTGAATCAGGAAATCAATGCATTTAACGAAGACCTCAATGCATTGGTTTATAGTGTCAATGTATTTAATTAACTCTTCTGAGTTTTTGTTAAGGTGGGGTCATATATTATCCACCGGGATAATATGAAACAGAAACCTGCTTCGAAATATGCATTTGCCTAATGCACACATCTATATTTTAAGCAATGGCTGGAAAGTATTTTCTATATAAGGCCTTGGGCTTTTGGGCATATGCGTTAGTGAATGGAGCCAAAAGCAAGATTTTCTTGATCTGAATAAAAATGCAGGAAAAGTATTTGCGTTTATTAATCAACTGTATGTTTTTAAGGTTATGCAGTGCTTTGAATTTGATAATCTTTCGATTAGCCGAACTTATCTGAAGGTTTTTGTAAGTATAGCTTCTTCTCTAATTTCTATTTTATTATTCCCTGTCGACGGGGCTAAGAATATGCTGTTGCAACCTCTGCAGAAAGGCAAGACCCCCCGACCCCCAAAAAGGTGTTCTTGGTATGTCACTAAATTATATATGATGGTGAGCTTCCAATTCTAGAGTAATGTGGAGTATGAAACGCCCATTCATTGCCATTATGCCCTAATCCACTCGGATTACGAAGAAGTACCTGTTAGGATCCTATGTATGGGTCAAATAGATCTGTTAAAAAATCATTTGTATTCAGTAGGACTTTGTCCAAGAAGAAAACCTTAAGAACTACACATAAAATGTAAATATGAACGCAATTTCCAAACCATAATGTTAGGAAATTATACCATTTTAATGGCATGTGAACCCTAAACAGGTTCACATGCCATTAAAATCAATCTTTAAAATGTCATAATTAGCAACTGGTTGTGAATTTCTGATCTTGACAACAATCACAATCTATAAGATGTTTAAAATATTTTGGGAAAGTTTTGTCGTATATTATTTTTATTTCTACTCAAGTTTAGAAATCTGCAAGCAGCTTCAGCAGCTATAATGCCCAGTAAAAATAATGTAGAAAAAAATTGTTAAAATCTAAGTGCTTATATCCAACATTATGACATTTGAAACAAATATTACAGCTGAATAATAATAATAATAATAATAATAATAATGAAAAAGAAGAGAACTTCAAGTGAGCAACTAAATCTCTTTTAATAAAGTAGTAAAGTTGGCGATCTTAGTCGAGGGCGACCCGAAGGCTCCTTTTTCTATAGCTACTACACTTTGACCTTGACCCTCGCTTTATAGTGCTGACTGCTAAGCAAGGCGGCATCAAGTACCATTTTTTGAGTCTTTGGTATGACTCGACCTGGGATTGAACCCCGGTCTCCCTGACCATTGGCGAACACTCTACTTATTAGGCCAATGGCCGAATCTCTTTTAATACCAGCACAAAACAACGCCATAAGGAACAACTATATTAAAACGGAAGTTGATTGTACGCATAAGAATAGCAAGTGTAGGCTATGTATTGATAGAGATGAAATAGTTATTCCTACAAGAAGCGAATGCAACAAACTAGCGCATAGAGAATACAAGAACTGGCATGACTGGGTGAGAAAAGTGATCAACTGGAAATTATGCAAATAGTTAATCACATAATAAGCGAACGCAGCAAACTGACACAAAAAAAGTGCCAGACTAAGCATAACTGAGTGGAAGAGGTCATCCACTGGAAATTGTACCAGAGATTAAATTTTTAACATCCTACCAAATGGCATATGCACAAACCAGAATCCGGCCAAAATGAAAAGACACATAAAATTCTCAGGGATTTTGAGAAACAAATGGATAATTCAATCCCGACCGGAAAACCAGACCTAGTGTTGATTAAAAAAAAAACTTTCTATCTTGTGGATTTTGACGTTCCTGCGGACAACAGAGTGAAGATAAAAGAAAGTGAAAAAATAAACAAATACTTGAACCTTGCCAGAGAACTAAAAATAAACTGTGAAACATGAGGATGACAGTAATACCAATTGTAGTTGGTACACTTGGAATGGTCACTAAAGGCTTGGAAAGAGGATTGACGGAAGTCGAAAAACCACTGATGTGAAAGTGGTGTAAAAAAAACTCGCAGGTTGAAAAATAGTTATATGAAACAATGGAAAAAATGCAACAACAGTGAAGATTGATAAGTCAAGTGAAAGAAGAAAACTAAGAAAATATTTGCTAAGGAAATGAAATTACCGAGACAGGATCCAACTAAGCAAACAAAACTTGATATTCGAAAATAACGAAAGAAAATTCAACAAAGTCAATGAGGAATGCATGAAATTGAGCAAGTCGGTGCTAATGAAACAAAACATTTTCCGGGAAAACTATGAGAACAGAAAGAACACGACAGATAGTCCAAATAGTTAAATTACATGAAAACTTAATTATAAGAAATAGAATAAGGCCTGGAAGCTAAATTACTAACAGCAACACCCAAGAAAGTAGTAAATTTGAAGGCACCTGGCTATGATGGAATACATGGGTTCTGGTTCAAAAAATCCACATCCAGCCTCTAAAAATTAACTCAGCATCGAAGTAAATTCCTACCAGCGGGAAAACTGCGAGAATAGATGACGTAAGGGAAAACTATCTTGATCCAGACCTAAAAAATATCCCAAAAAACTTCAGACCAATAACGTGTTTGCTTATGTTGTGGAAGATCCTACCTGCGCAGATATTTCCTGAAGAACAGAAGAAATGGCTTTTTTATTGAGTCCAACACAATCTTTAGAAAGTAAAGACAATTAGAAAAAAATAGAATCATGTCATGGATATAATACAAAAAGGAATATGATATGATTCCACAAGCATAGATAATAGAATATCTGAAAATGTTTAGAATTTCAGCGCAAGTCGTAAAGTTCAATACGAGATCTGTTGAAAAATGAAAGGTAGAACTAACTGCTGCAGGAAAAACCTTAATGGAAGGTATCGATAGAACCTGAGTGATCATATAGGAAAATGTAGACCGTTACTATATATTTATGTATGTGACACTTTCTCATTTGAAAAGTTTATTTCTTTTTTATGGCTTTCTCAAAACTATCGCTTATTTATGTGAAAATAAAACAACAGAAACACAAATGAATAACACGGCATAGTTATTTATCAAAACCTGCTTGCATAATCTAAATTTGTTATCTTAAATCCACCAATAAGAAAAACTTGGAAAACAGTTATAGTAATGTGTACAATTATGAGTATAGATTCAAGTACTTATACGAACCCCGTGTCTTCACGTGTGTGCGTGTGTGTGTGAGAGAGAGAGAGAGAAAGAGAGAGGGGGAGAGGTAGAGAGAGAGAGAGAGAAATAGATAGATAAACACATTTTATTAACACATAGTGTGCGTTGATCATAAGAACAATTTAACATGAAGTTGGCTGTTTTGACGTCAGCAAAGATACAGAAACACGCACAGAAATTTTCATTTATACGTAGAGATTAACCAGATTTTATCTCAGTACTTTTTTTTGTGTACTTTCTGTTTCAGAATTTGTATGTGTACAAAATGTATTTTCACAATCTTTTCTTTAAAAAAACAACGCATTAAGGTAGTTGAAAATCACTTTAAACATCATCTCAAATAGATCTATTTAACCGATAGATAGGACTCTAACGGGTACCACCACTCCGAGTCAGAGTGAATTTGAGAATGATGGCACAGAAGGAGTGACTGCATACTCACTAGGGATCCAGAGCTGGAGCCTTACCACCGAATGCCATTTAGTGTCATATCGAAGACATGGATTGTAATGGTTTGTGATTTAAGACCATGACTAGTGAGTCCGATTATTCTTGGATTGATTGACCGATTGATTTTAACAGCATGTCAACGCGTCTCGGGTTATTTTATGCCTAAAGATTAGAGAATCGCGTTTATTCTATGTCCCTATTTACATTTTCAGATCCGTTATTTCTTCAGTGCTTTTTTGTTTTGTTTTGTTTTTTGGTGGGGTGCGGGGTTTTTTTTTGTTTTTTGTTGTTTTGTTTTTTGTTTTTTTGTTTTTTTGGTGGGGTGCAGATGGTCCTGTCGAAGACGAATGATTTCTAAACAGTTCTATTAGACCCAAAGATATGACCCTAACAGGTGCAACCATTCCATGACAGAGTGGACCTGGGAGTAATAGCAATGAATGAGGGACTCCATACTCCCAGAGCTTCAAAAGTGGCGCCTCGCTATCAGATAGTTTACTGCCTTACCTAAGGCTCTTCTGTTTTTTTTTTTGTTTTTGTTTTTTTTTCGGGGATCATACACCTTTGCAGAGGACACAGTCAGCGTATTCTAAGCCCTGTTGATTGGGTCAGATTCTCATTGGGTACCCCATAATCTTTGCCTTGTGCCACAAATAAGAAAAACTTGGAAAACAGCTACTGTAATTACACGAACCACGAGTCTTCACGTGTGAGTGCGTGTGTGAGTAAGAGAGACAAATAGATAGATAGACAGAGAGAAAACGATACATATATATATATATATATATATATATAGAGAGAGAGAGAGAGAGAGAGAAAAAGAGTGAGTGAGTGAGTGAGAAAAAATGAATATCTGTAAATGTAAGTATGTGTGTGTGTGTCTGTTTGATCTGTTGAGTATATGCGTGACATTTTTGTCAAGGGATTGTAAATATCTCCTGCGTTGTGTCTGTGTGAAGGGGAAATTATATTAGTGGTTTTATGCATTTAGTAATGTACGTGATATGTGTACGTATGTGCGTTCGTAGAGGGGCGTGAGGGTACGCGTACCAGTGAAATCCTTATTATTATGCATATCGTGAAGTGGGTGCCGGGATAAGATGTGTGTCTATGGGTGGGGAGGGTGCCTCTCTTCGTCTCCTTTTATTTCTTTATTCCTTTTACTGTATTATTTTGTATTTTCTATAATTATTGTTATTCGGTTCTATCACCTGCCCCCCAAAATTCTAAAAAAATTTTTAGATTTCTTTTATTTCGAGTTCGAGTTTCCAAATGAAATTCTTTCGGAATATACTTCCTAAATCTAGCAGATTCAGCCCAAATATCGTAATTACTGCTCAAATCTAATTTTTAAAAAAGTAATTAAACTACATCCGAGGGTGAGACTCCAGTTCTATAGCCCTGGGGAGTATGGAGCTACCTCTTCATTGCCATTAATCTTAGGTCTACTTTGACCCGGAATGGTATAACCTATTAGAGTTCTTTCTATGAGTCTAATAGGTCTGTTAGAGAATTATTAATATTAGATAGGAGAACTTGAAAGCATACAACTATGTGCAAACAAATTATTATTATATTACACCTGAAGAGTTTTTCATGCTAGCGTTAGCTGATGGTCTTTTATATGAGTTTGAGTGACAGCAAGTCTCCTCAAGTCTCCAGGACTCTTCGCAGTATTCTAGCCGTTCTCAACAATGCTGTAGTTTGGATGGTCTTGATTTGTCCTCTGATTTCAAACTCTTCGAGCCCTCTTTCCAAGCCCTCTTTCCAAGGCCCTGGTGACCGTTCCTAGTGCACCAAACACAACTGGTATTACCGTTACCTTCATATTTCACAGCTTTCTTTGTTCTCTGGCAAAGTGCAAGTACTTTCTCGATTTATTTTTTTTTTTATTTTATTTTCACTCTGTGGTCTGCTGGGACGGCAAAGTCCACAACACAGCAAGTTTTTTTTCTTTTTTTTTTTTTTTTTTTTTGTAAATTATCACTATGTCCTGGATTAGGCGAGCTATTTGTATCTTAAAATCCCAGAGAATTTTCTGCGTCTCGTTTTCTTGATGAGACTGTCGTAGATAGACGTGAATTTTTTAAACTAGAATCTATGTATACCATCATGGCCTAGAATTTTTCAATTCAGTACTTTCTTACGTGTTACGCCAAGCGATTCCAGGTATATGTCCGGCTTAGGGCCTTCTTCGGCGCCTTGTAATTCTTTTTTCATGTTATTTATCCATTCGGCCTTTTTGTTGTGTTCTTTTTGTTCCCATATTTTACTCCAAAATTGTTTTGTTTCCTTTGCATCCAGTTGTCGGTTTGTCCTCATGCATTCTCCACCAACTAAATGGTAGAATTTTCTTTCGTTATTTTGGATTGTCCTGTTTTGTTTGTATTGCTCGACCCTGTCTCAGTATATTTTATGTTTCTTCTTTTGCATTATCTCTTCTTTTGATTTATCTCTTCAAGTTGTATAGTCATACTTGTCTACTGTTTTTTTCTTCTGGTCTTTTCATTCCAACATATCCTCGCATGTTTTTCCTTCCTTATCACTTTCGCTTGTTGTCGAAATTTATTTACCTGTCCTTTTCGCTTAATTTCCCATCCGTGTTTTGAATTCTGTTCAGATTCCTTAGAGGGATTAGTTTCTCTCTGGCATAAATTAGCTCGTTTACTTCGGAGATGTTGCTCGTTGGGATATTTCTTAATAACCTTTTGATCTTTTCGGTTTCTACCTTAACTTTTTATCAGTCTAGATTCTAGAGGAAAAGTAATGTATTCTTCTTTTCAGTCATGATTTTCTTTATTAACACTACATTTTATTTGTCTTCTTGTGTTAACATTCATTGTGTGGTGCTGGGATATTTGGTGTTTTAGTTTTCAGTATTCTGTGTGTAACATTACCCCCCTCACGCCCCCACATACGTTACATCCTCTTCCAACCATTTCTTCTTACGTACGGTCGGTGATCAACTAGTGGTCCGAGGGGGGTAACGCACATTTCTTACCACTACAAGAATACGATCGGGAGTACAGGAGAAAATAAAACAAACGAACAAACACGAACAATGCTTGGGGTTAACTCAAGAGCAGAAGGAGAGTTATGCAACACTTTGCATTCCTGAGAGCATATATGGACTAACGCTAGCGTGGGTTACTAGCGAAAATTCCACAAAGCAACTGGAATGCCGACTCATCTTGACTCAATCTTCTTCGCTGGACCCTATCTTCACTGCTACTGTCTCCGGAGTCGACCGCATCTGTCCGTGGTTCCACGCCAACTCCTGTCAGCTCCTTTCTCCAACCAACTCTCTTTCGTGTCCCCTTACCACTTCCGGATACGGCGAGATTTCAGGTCCAAAAACCCTTTGTCTGGTTTCGCGCCAAAACAGACAAAGGAATCGTCTGCTTGGCGGGCCACCTATATAGTGTTACATGTGTTTCGATTTGGGTTTGGAGAATCTTATTCATATTCTTCCTTATTTACTTGTTTACAGATTTCAAATATCCCACGATAAGAAAACCAACACTTCTTTAATATCATTCTAGCTTGATCAGCAAGTCTTTAATTGATTCTACTAAATCTAGCCCATTCAGCCCAAATTTCAATTATTCTTTTTCTACACCCTCTTTGTGTTGAATTGCTCTTAAAATAACAGTTAAATACATGTTTGTTGTCTTCACTTGTCCATTTTTTTCCAGCAATGTCTCTGCGTTGAGTCGTTACTTTGGTCGTTGTTTGTGCACCTGAATTGAAAACAGTCAACATTCACAGGATGCTGACTGGATCCCCACGGATGGTTGTCAAAAGAGAACCTGCCGATCATGACACCCAGACCTGCTGTCTGGGCCCCACGTCGAATAAGGTTTGGATTTGTCATTTTTATGGGTAGTATATTGTGGCTCTACCAAACACAGGGGTTAATTATTATCTGTGCTCTTGTTACAGATGTGACCAGGTGCAAGAAAGAGGATACTTAAGTGGATCACAAAACAAACCAGTTTTAAATTTACTAAGTTTTAGTTAAGTAAAAGGTCAATAATCACCTTTTTTTAAAAAAAAAAAAACTGTTCGTTTGAAATCTTCATTTGTTTCTTGGTGCTTAGATTGCCTTATACCTGACACTACTGTTTAGTTGTCTAAACTCAAGCAATTTTGTGGTATTTGTCAGTGCCCGATCCTTGCTTAGCGTTTCAAAATTTTCAAATCATTTACACCAAACCCTATCTGTCACTTTATGTTTATCAGCGTTTTGTTGAAAAGTTCCTGGTCACGTGACTTGTGAATGGGAAGTGAGCACTGCTACTACCAAAATTTCTATTCATTTTTTCACTTTTTCCCTTCTTTATCTTCTCCCTATACATATGTACACAAATTAATTTGAAATCAAAAAGGAAAGCATTAGACTTTACTTTGATAGTATTTAAAAACAAATCAAAAATTTCAAACATATCAACGAAGACAAAAAAAAAAATTAGAGGCGAGCTTTAACTTTTGCTTCCACACTCAACTGTTTCTCTCATCTTCTAACTTACTCTGAATATTTCTAATGTTTTTGTCAAGAGTTCTAGTCACGCGACTTAAGAATGGGAATAAGACACTGCTACTACTAAAATTTATGCTCATTTATCTACATTTTCCCTTTTTTTTTTCCTCCTATACATATACATAGCGGGAAAGTGTATGAATTATTGAATAAAATACACATCTACAAATTAAATCAACAATTTCTTTAAGTTTAATAAAAAGTTTATTGAAAAACAGAAGTTACAAAGTTTTTCTTGTATAAAAAGATCATATTAGAGTATAAATATTCTCCTTGTATTTACATTACAAAAAAGGAAAGTTTATGCATTTAAATGAAGCAGCTTGTATTGTCTAAATCTAGTTTATATATTTTAGTTGTGTAAAAAAAATCTGAGTGTGTCACTATGTAGCGGAGAAAGGATACTTATGGGCGATTATGTAAGCAGATGCAGTAAGAATATTTCATCAGCAGGGAAAAATTGAAGTGATAATATAGATATCTTTAAATAAACAATATTTTCATTCACTTCAGAATAATAAAGCAATGTTGAAATTAAATGCATACTTAAAGGAACAGAATGTTAGATTTTCACTCAAAGGAAATAAAGTCGAATGTTTTATGTAGCTTTCCGGAATAAATCTATAATTCTATTGAAGATTTTATCTATTTCATTGCTTATTTATTAGATTGAGGAAGTCTCGAAATTAGATTTTTAAAAAGTTAATGATTTATCTATTATTGTAATTGGTAAAACAAAATGTATTTTTAACAATCTAGAAGGGAAATATTTAGATTACTTTGGATTTTGATCCTTTAAATTTTGCTCGGCAGGGCAAATTTTGTCCTCTGTGAATCTCAATGAAATTTTAAATCGAACGCATACACGTTGATTGTTCAATAAATGCAAAAAATAGAGACACAATTAATACTGCTTCTCGAGCCTATTTTTGCAGAAAAATCAATATTTTTTTAGTATGGAAATCAGTTGATTTTTCATATATATATATATATATATATATATATATATATATATATATGGGGGGTGTATAAATCAAATTTAAAACTAAAAATGAAACCATTGAATATTACTTGGATAGTGTGGCACATATATTTTAGAATCATTTACTAACAAGTTACAGTTTTCAATATATCAACGAGTATAAACAAAAATTAGAGGCAAGCTTTTTACCTTTCACCTTCATTTTCTTGCGTGGTCTGAATGGACTCGATTCTTTCCCTGATCTCCAATTCCTTCAGTATCTTTTCCAAACTCTTAAGGATCATTCCAAATGCTCCAACTACAATTGGTATCACCGTCACCTTTAAGCTCCACAGTTTTTCAGCTCTCTGGCAAGATCCAAGTATTTGTCTATCTTTTTTCATTTTTACTTTATGGTCAGTTGGAATAATTAAATATACTTGTGACAATACACCGCTGGCCGAACCCCACTATCTCAACCTCCTAAACCACTCATGGCCATCAGATCATCTAGTGGTTTCTCTCATCTCCGGCCCGGGGTATTTCATATTTCTTTACGGACACACAAAACACAACATACACAACTGAGAGGGTAGAAGAAAAGAAGAACAAACAATCACGGACTTGGGTTAACTCCAAGTGCAAGAAGGGAGAAGTTTGTGACACTTTTAGATAGCACTTCGTGTATCTGCAGGCTATCGCGAGCGTGTATTCGAGCGAAATTCCAACAAAGCCACCAAGAACGCTGACTCATCCTCTCACGTTGGCCAACCCCAACCCTGCCTCTGAGTCCACAGGTACTAGCAGTCGCCTGCTCTCTCCTGCTGACCGCCCTGTTCTGTCCACTTCTCTGTTCTGGTTTGTTCTCTTCAACTCTGGGACCTTTCTTCCCTTGTCTTCTTCCGGTCTCGTGGGAGATCTCGCGCGCAAGCAAAGGGATCCTCTGACTGGCACTCACCCACACTCACACCCACACAACGAATACCCACATCGTGCCACATACTAAAGAGGTTCTTTTTTTCCTTCTTTATAAGCACATGGTCAGGTCTTCTGGTCGGAATTTGGTGATCCATTTGTATATCAAAACCCAGCAGAATTTATACGTCTCATTATCTAGGACGGGTTCTGGTTTGTGCATATACCATTTGTTAGTATCTTAATCTTTTGCACATAATATCATTAAATGAAAATAGTTACTTGAAACCATGTTGATCAGTTGATTTTCCATATATATATATATATCGGCTCATTAGCCTTGTGGGTAGAGTGTTCGCCAATGGTCCAGGAGACCGGGGTTCAATCCCAGGTCGGGTCATACCAAAGACTTTTAAAATGGTACTTGATACCTTCTTGCTTAACACTCAGCATTATAAGGAACGTATCAAGAGTAAAGTGGATCAACCCAGGGAAAGAAGTTGCGCCCTCCCCTACACCTCGGAGTAGAAGCTATTGAAAAGGGAGCCTTTAGGTCGTCCTCGACTACGGTCGCTAACTTTACTTACTATATATATATATATATATTTAAGATAAACATGAAAGTATTAAATATTACTTGGTTAGTATGGTACAGATATTTTGGAATTATATACAAACAAGTAACAATTTTCAGCATATCAAAGAATACAAATAAAAATACTAATTGTGTACTTATATTAAGAATAATTGTTTAAAGGTATAATTGCTAACAAACGATTATCTTTACTGACTTGACACCATATTCATGTAAAAAGAAATCTGATTTCGTAATTCAATAACACAACAAGGGTTGACATGCTGTAAAACTCACCGACCTGACAAAAAAAAAACAATTTTTGCTTTCATTGTAGGCCACATTTCGTTCCACGTGATTCTTCCATTTGTGAAGTTGTCTTTTTTGTTTTGTTTGTTTGTTTGTTTGTTGGTTGGTTGGTTGGTTGTTTTTATTTGTTGTTGTTTTTTGTTTGTTTGTTTTTTTCCTGGTCGACCTTTTTCATGCTATTACGTACATCTGACCTGATTCTTTGTTACGACTCGTGTTTACGTTCTATCCTCTGTGATTGGTATCATTAATATCAATGTCTGCTGTTTCTCATTTCACATCTATCTATCGATCTATCTACATAAATACATACATACATATATACATACACTTCAACAGACTGAGATAGATAGATAGATAGATAGATAGATAGATAGATAGATTTGTGGGGATTAGTTTCCCTATTGTAAAATGCAAGAGTTAAATGCTCTTGGCACCGGAAGCTGCATAGGTTATCCGCAGTTTTGGTGACTTATATTTCTCAGCGTATTTTATACAGAGAAATAATGAGTTAAGTAAACCGTTGTTAAAATCTTTTAAAAGTTGTTTCTTTAAATAAAAAGGGGACTTAAAATGTTGTTTTTGACTTAAGATTTGGTGTTACTAGCTGTTTCACGAATTTCTTATCAATCGTCAGACGCTCTTATAGATAGTAAAGGAATTGTACATTGTTTTGAGAAATTAAATATGATTATTTTCCTCGGACAAGACAGTCACTTAAATACGACATCCAAGGTCATCGGCAAGTGTAGACAGGAAGATAACCATTTTCTGTGTCAACTAACATTCGACTAAAAACATAGATTTTAAAGAAATTAAATAAATGAATATTGATGTTTTTTGGTAATCACCGATCATGACTATTACTGCCTCTCCATTAAGGGTGGTTGCAGAATTTGAGGTATAAATCGGTTTTCTTAAAGGCGAAATTGTTGTGAATTTTTAGTTGTCCGAATTCTATCTGTAACTATAGAAAAAAAAAACAGTCACCTGATTCAGAAATACGATTTTCCGGGGGGAGTGATGGTTAACGAGCAATATTTATTCCACAGTGAACAGTGTCTCTTGCAGCTCTTAGCTCGATGTTTTACCTTCTGGGAACCATCTTCCAGCTTGCTTGAAAAATTGATGCAAGCTTTTGTTTCTGCTTGGCGTATAGACAAAGGGAGATAACAATTGCAGATCTGTTTTATCGAAATCTTCCCACTGTACTCTGATATTCTTCTTTCTATATCCATTAAAACCCTGACAAGATAGCACCGGAGACATTAGAGAGCCGAGAGGAGAACGGGGGTCGAAAAAGGAGAGGGATTAGGAAGAAAAGATTATCAAGGCCTGGGGAAGGGAAGAAGAGAAAGAGCGCATCTCGATGTGGCTCCAGGATCAGGTGCGCCATCTACAAGCCCAGTCTGAGCTGACGGATTGGTAATTGATATTGTTATTTGTTCTGCTTTTACCGCGCCGTAAATTAATGAATGTTGTCTACTAGTCCATAAATAGCGCATGCGCATTGAGTGACAATCAATAAAACGCCAGGCACGGTTTCAGAATCTCGTCGGATCATCGGGACGTGATACAAGCGGGAGTAAGAGGCAAGCATTGAGTAGATATGAAAAAACAGAGGAGGAAGATGTAGAAGGTAGAAACAAGAGCATTTTTATTTTTTGCTCTTTTTTATTCTTTTATCTTTTTTGACTTTTTTGTTCCAAGACAGTGTATCGTATATCAACTTGAGCTCTTTGCTGTATGAAAACAAGTAAGGACTAAAGTGCAAGAAGAAGAAGAAGAAGAAGAAGAAGAAGAAGAAGAAGTATTAATAATCCAACAAATATATGTACTTTGCTTCACTTTGGTACAACGTAAGTATGAAACACCCGGACTGGGGTAGCACCTGATAGGATCTTATCTGTGGGTCCAATAGATTCTAAACTGTGTGCTTATGCTAAACTAAATTGTTTTGACATTTAATTATTTGTAAACAAAAACTATACTAATACTAGACTGAATTGTTTGAAATTTAATTCGGCATTAAATGGCCCGAAAGTGGTTGATACGCAGTAAAACAAAACAACCAACAAACAAACACCTCTGCCACGAGCACGATGTGACACAAAGTCAATTTTTAAGGAAAGGGAAAGCTTTTTTAAAAATTCAGTTTTCATTTTCCTTGACTGGTTGCCATACCAAGAGGACCGTCCACTCTACTATTTACACAGAGCAGGGAAGATAAGTAGTGGATTCGTGCCTTTCTAGAGGACATTAGTGCAAAGAGAAATGCACACAGATTCATCCAGGATTTGAACTCGAATCACCAATTCCATTTCCAACAAAGATAACCATTACGCTATTTGTTTGTTTGTGTATGCTACAAAGAGAAAGCAAACAACATTAATTTAAATCATTAAATTATCGGATATTTCCAAGTAAGACTTATTAACTCTGAGAGAAATTGTAAAGGAGAATTACTCGGCATGGCATACCAATAAGGTACTATTTACCAACCCCCTCCGCTCGGGCAGGATATGACACAAGGTCAATTTTTAAGCGGAGTTTAACAGGTTTGAATTCAGAGTTTTCCTTCTCCTAGACTAGTTGCCTCACCAAGGCTGAAGAACCTAGTCCGTCCTACTATTTACCCATAGCTGGAGGGAGAATAAGGAGGTTCATACCTTTCCCAAGGGTATTTGCCCGAAAGTGAACGTAATAGCGCGACTGGAGTACGAACTCGCGTACTACGATTCCGCAGCTCATCGCTTTAACCATTACACCACGAGGATACCAATAAGGTGATGAGAAATATCAATACCCAACCAATTAATGGAGATGCGTCAATAAATATGAAATGGTGAGTGAGTTGACAGTATAATCAACGTAAATGTAACGATAAACAATACGTTTATACACACACGCGCGCGCGGGCATACTCACTCTCTCATTTACATTTACACTTACTCCCTCACACACACACACACACACACTCAGACACACACATACACAATCACTAACACACATACGCACTCACTCACTCACACTCACACACACTCACACGCACACGCATTCACTCACTCATACACACACTCTCTCACTCACGCTCACGTTCTCACATACACCTAAACACTCACTCACACTCACTCACACGCTCACACTCAGACACATTCTCTCACTCACACACACACACACACTCACTCACACTCATGCTCTCACCCACACATACACAAATACATACCTATGAGGAGGCGCGCTTAGCGTAATGATTATCATTGTAGTAAATAGAATCGCCGTTCCTTGTTCAAATAATCAACGAAGAAAGGCATGAATCTATCTGTTCTTCCTCTGGTCTAGGATAAGGAAAACTCAGATTTCAAACCACCTTTTCTTAAAATTTGGCCTTTTGTCACATCCTACACATGGCGAAGCGGTTGCGTAAATTGATACGTGTGTACCATGTATGTTTAAAAAGTATTGAGACTGAACATGAATGAAACGTTGTCTTTAAAATAATTCCCTTGACATTCAGCACCTTCATTACCGCGAGTTTTCCATTGATCAAAGAATCTCTTTCTCTCTCACTCTCTCTCTCTCTCTTTTTCTCTCTCTCTCTCTCTCTCTCTCTCTCTCTCTCTCTCTCGCTCGCTCTCTCTTGATACGCTGTGAAGTTGAATCGCAATGTTTTTAATATCCCCCACAGCCTCAAATTTTAACTTACGGGAGAAATTTTCTGTTTAAGACGCACGAAAAAGCAGCAAAGGGCAAAGACTAGTGATTATGAAGGAGGTGCACTTACAAAATCCTGTTTTTCACCAAACATTGCTGTTTAAAAATCAACAAGACTGGCTTTTTATTATTTTGGATTACAGAAGAAATGCATATTCAATAATAATTTTTTAAAAAACTTTCCGAAACTAGAAAAACGCTTATTGGTACTCATAAATCCAAACCAATATATTTATATCCTCATTTTCCCAGACTATTTACTTCTTCTTGCAAATAAACCCGCTCAAGCCGAATCTCTGTTGCATAGCCTGGAGCAAGCAGCAAAAAACGTCGGTCTCTACGTGAACTCAGATAAAACAGAGCTCATGAATTCTAATCAAGATGGGGCACACACCCCACTAAATAGCAAACCTCTGAAATCAGTAGACCAGTTTATGAACTGGTAGCAGTAACTCAACTACTGAAAATGATATCAGCAAACGCATGGGCTAGGCATGTTCTGATATCGACAGGTTAACGTAACCTGATCTCTCTGATAAAACAAAATGAAAATCCTTCCAAGCGGTAGCCGTGTCAATAATACTGTATGGTTGCACCACATTACCTTAAAGAAACGCTTGTAGGAAAAGATAGATAGGAACTACACAAGAATGCTGTTTTGAACAAATCCAGGAAGCAATACCCAATAAAACAATAACTCTGCTGCCACTTACCTTCCATCTCATAAACTATCTGAGTAAGACGAACGAGACATGCAGAGAAATGCTGAGGAAGTAAGGAAGAACTTATTCGTGACATTCTTCAATGGGCCCTTACGCAGGGATACACCAATGTTGGCCAACCATAAAAACTTATATTCACCAGCTCTTTGCGAACGCTGGGTCTATTTAGAGGTACATTTAAGTACGATGGTCGATAGGGACAGATGGTGATATTTGTCTCTGCCTCCCACCAGACAGAACTTGACACAAGGTCAATGACCCGAAGGTCAGATTATAGTGGAGGTTAGGAAAGGCGAAGGTCGGACAAGAGCCGAGGCTCGAACCCAGCAGGTTAATGATGGTCATCGGCTCACTTGGTGCAATGTGAACCTGATGAACCCAACTTGACATGGACTCAAACATGAGTCCAAACACGGGTGCCTGATTATAGCTTAAACTGAACCGATAGGGACGGATGGCGCGAGAGACTCAAAGGAATCCGTGCTATCGGCACGCCTTAATGATAAAGATGTCGATGCCACTTTATATTATCTTCAGCTTACGCAAAATCCCATATCCTCATTTATATACCAAGACTCTTTTTTTTTTTTTTATTCGAAAAATTTACGACGTTACTGTCGCGTAATTTCAAACTGGATATGAAGCTTTATGTCAACATTTACGAACCAACGACCTCCACCTCACCCATCAGGATATTAGAAAACTATTCTCAAAGCACCCCACACAAGTTCAAGGCTACTCACACTAAATGACCACTTTTCTTTAACATTTCAAAAAATCCTTATAAGTTAATAAAAAAACGGACAAATTAAATAAACATGCAGAACAAGACGAATGAGATCCCCGTAGCGTAGTGGTTAACGTGCTATAGACTGTGACATCATAATCAGCGAGTTCGAACCCTAGTTGCACTATTACGTTCACTTTCGGACTAACACCCTTAGGAAAGGCATGAACCCCCTAATTGCCCGAGCAATGAGTTTAATAGCAACTTTCCTGGATTGCTCCACTTTACCCTTGATTCTAACCTTATGATGCTGAGTGTAAAGCAAGGAGGCATCAAGGACCATTTTTTGATTCGTTTGTATGACTCGACCTGGGATTGAACCCAGGTCTCCCGGGTGATTGGCAAACACTCTAACACTATTACGTTCACTTTCGGACTAACAGCCTTAGGAAAGGCATGAACCCCCTCATTGCCCGAGCAATGAGTTTAATAGCAACACTACTGTATCCACGCCCCTTCATATGTTATCACCTTGTCTATGCTTTTTTTTGTTCGTTACTTTTTCTGTTACAAGTAAGTATTTACCCGACTCCACCACGGGCAAGATGTGACATAAGGTCAATTTTAAGCAAAATAAAGCTGATTTGAATCAGTTTTCCTTCTCCGATATTTGTTGCCTTATCAAGGCGAAAGGGTCAGCCTGCTCTACTATTTACCCATATCATGCCTTTCCCAAGTATATTAGCGCAAAGTGACACGCAAACAGACTCGTCCAGAATTTGAACTCGGATCTCACTATTCCGCTGCCTACGACGATGAACGTTATGCAAAGTACGACTCTTATTACAAGTAAGTCGTACCTGATCAACTTCTCACATTTTTCTTTGTTTCGTTTTGTTTTTTGTTTTTGTTTTTTGGTTTTTGTTTGTTTGGTTGGTTTTTGGTTTGGGTTTTTATTGGGGGGGGTTGAATCATTCTTCTCAGCATTTTTTGCTTTTTGTTTATTTGTTTTCTATTTGTCCACTTCCGGCGATTTTTCTTTATCTTTTCATCCACGTAGTCATATGCACTTGTATTTTCTATTTGTTTTCCGGTGTCTGTAATGTCGCCCTATGCGTTTTTCTTTTTCTTTTTTTAAATCTGTTTTTCTATTCATCATATCTACATATTTTTTCTTGTCTCATTCACGTGTGTAAGTATCCGTCAATTTGTCCTTTTTTTTTTTTTCTTCTTCTCTTTCTTTCTTCTCTTTTCTATAATTCCTGTGGTAACACTTGACGTTACATTCTGTTCGTCGACGGTTCTTTTCCATTTTCTTCCCGTGGAAACTCGGAGGATGATGTAGTACATCTTCATTGCCGTTACTCTCAGGTCCACTCTGAGTAGTATTGCCTATTAGAGTTTCAAATAAATCTGTTTAAAAATTATTTATATTTGATTTGACCGTGTGCAAAAGAAGATAATTTCCCAGGTATGTCACTAAATCGCATCCAGTCGTGAGTCTGCAGTTCTTGAGTTCGGGGGTTATGCACTACCCCTTCATTGCCATTATTCCTCGGAGTAGAAGAGTCTGTTAGAGTCTCGTCTATGTGCTAAATAGATTTGTTTGATAATGATTAGTTTTGAATACGAAAGCTTGAAAATTTATAACTATGATCTCATTATTTGTACTAGATAAGAATACTTGATACGAGGATCATTAAATAAGTTTCCAGACTTTTTTCGTATGGGCACCTTTATTGATAGTACACACATAAAACACTAGTCCACTTCGAAGTAATCTCCTCCGACTGCAATGCACTTGTTGTACCGTTCCAACAACTTCTTGAAGACTCCATGGAAGTTCCTTGTGTGAGCCTGTCAAGGACCTTCGTCACAGCCTCTTTCATCTCCTCAATTGTCTCATAACGACAGCCTCTGAGCTTAGGGAATAAGCGAAAGTCACAGGGAGCAAGATCTGGTCTATAGGGAGGCTGAGGAACTGTCTTGATGCCCATCTTGGTCAAATAGTCTGTGACAAGGATGGAGTTGTTGACTGGTGCATTGTCCTGGTGGAAATGTCACTGGCCCGATTTGAAGAGTGCTGGCCTCTTCCGACTGAATCTCTTCCTGAACTCCCTTAAAACCTCAACATAGTAACCCAAACCCTAACCCTTTGGCCAATCAACTCGGGTGTATTGACTTCCTTACTCCTCCCACTCCTCTAATCATCCCCCACAGACTCCCCGCCTTCCTTGATACACTTACACCACTGAAAAACTGATGCTCGATTCATGCAAGATGGTCGAAAAGCAGTCTGAAGCATTCCATACGTTTCTGTGGCATTTTTTCCAAGTTTAAAACAGAATTGTATTGCATATCGTTCTTTTAAAGTGTCCTCACGTCCAGATTGGTCTGTCATCTCATAAGATGTATAGCAATAACATAGTGAAGTTTCAAGAGTCTACGACAATTTTAAATGCCTGTACAAAAAGTCTAGAAACTTATTGAATGCACCACATATTTATGTGCAAACAAATGATTATTATTATAAAAAACTGAATAAAATGAAACGTTGAAAATATAAAATTATGATTATAATCAAAACATTTACAAATGAGGGGGTGTCCTCGTGGTGTAATGGTTAAAGCGATGGGCTGTGGAATCGTAATACGCGAGTTCGTACTCCAGTCGCGCTATTGCGTTCACTTTCGGGCAAATACGCTTGGGAAAGGTATGAACCCCCTTATCCTCCCAGCTATGGGTTGAATAGTACCACTACTGTTCTTCTAGGAGAATTGTTTGGGCATTAAATAACCTAAAAAGAGTTGATATGCCATTAAACAAATAAACCAAACCAAACCTTTACAAATGAAGCAAATTTCGCCATTTTTCTTTGATATTTTGTTCTTATTTTTTGTTTGTTTGATTGATCGATTGACTTTCATTTACTTTTTTCTTCCTCTTCTAAAGATTGTTTTACTTTATATACAAGCTGATTGTATACAGGTAGAGAATTAAAATTTATTTTGATAGATAAATAGATAGATAGCCTGATTTAAAAATCTAAATTCGTAATCCTAGTATGTACTTTGGTTTGAATTTCGACCTCAATGCCTTCAGGATTTACGAAACTATATCAATATTAAAGCAGGGTCCATGCATATCTGATTGTATGTAACACAGTAATTACAAAGCCCATATTAACGAAGTATATATGGTGAATAACAAATCAATTCATATTAAGTTACAAATAATCCAAGCGAGCCAATTATTGTGTTAGAGTAAAAATAACTCGTCATCTATACGGACAGTATGGACCATCAAGAAGAACACCAATTTTTTGATAAAACAGTAATTCTCTTGGAAACCAAGGATTCCAAGATTTTGATATTTCTAGTGGAATATTTCTGTATGCAAGGCAGCTACGTGCAAGATCAAGTGGTCAGGGCACCTTAGTTTCCGTAGGATGTTTCATAATGCTTCCTTGTATGCAGTGTCGAAAGCTTTTGTGAAGTCGACAAATATCATATAGAGAGGCATATTCTATTCAATGCATTTCTCCTGTATTTGTCACATCAAATCCGTGTTTCCTTAGGTTGCACAGTACCCATATTGTACCTCAAGTAGGAAATAGTCGAGCAGTATGCGGGCGAATGTTTTTTTCTGGTTTGGAGAGAAGCGAGATCCCGTGATAATTGCCACAATCTCATCAGTCACTCTTCTTGTAGATAGTGACTAGCCAGGCGTCCTTGCAGTCTTCAGGGACTTACAAGTTTTCTCAAGCGTCTCTTATAATGGTCTAAAGAACCTCGATAAGCCTCCTACCCCCTCTCTTAACAACTCCTGGGTGTTGTCCGTCTCTGCGACGAGGTATTCTGTCAAGAGGTGGCAGCATATTCCAAATAAGTTCATCCTGGAGGAATCTAAACTCTCTGGCATGTACGATATATTCGCCCAACACAACCTAAGATGAGTTGGCTACTTGATGAACAGACTTGAGGACAGCAGACTGTCAAAACAGATCCTGTATCCTCAACTAAGAGAAAGGTCAGACAAAACAGGTAGACCAAAACTCAGGAATCAGAATATCATCAAAAGAAACTTGGGAATCATGAACATCCCTTCTGTCAATTGGCAATACGAGTCCAAAAATTTTTAAAAAATGGAAGAAAAACTCATCAGAACATCATATCGAATATGATAGACAATTAGTAGTTTGGTTTGGTTTGGTTTTACTGGTATACAAACCATTTTAGGTGAATTAATACCAAATCATTTTTATACATATATATCAAATATATGATTTCAAAACACATTTTGTAGATAACATTTTTAAAAGAGCCTGAGCTCATTTTTTTTTTTTTTTTTTTTTTTGCATACAGTTAAATGGTTTCACTTATTTCTATCAAATACTAATAATTCTATTTACTATAAATCATTTGTTTGCTCGTGTTAAATGTTTTCAAGTATTGCTATTTAACACTAGCAATTAAATTAAACATCAGTCATTTGTTAACACACAGTTAAATGTCAAACAGTTCTATTTCAAGCAATTCAGTTTAGCATAAGTCATTTGTTTGCGCTCAGTTTAAATGTCAAACAGTTCTATTTCACTCATGGATAGGGCCTCCTCAGGTGCTACAACTCCGAGCCAGAGTGGACCTGAAAGCAATGGCAATGAAGGGGTACTCCACATTCTCCAAAGCTCCAGCATTACTGGAGCCTCACCATCAGATTGTTTAGTGTCATATCCATGACACTCGTTGTGGGAGTCTTACCCTTTAGCAAAGATGTAGTCGGTGTATTCTACAGCCCGACTGGGTCAACAACTTGTAGAAATGGAAAAAGCGATTTCGAATTCCGTTCACGCTATTACGTTCACTTTCAGACTTATACTCTAACAAAAGGTATGAATCGCCTTGTCCCTCCATCTATGGATTAAATAGCTCCGCTGTTTATCTTCGGCATCAAATAACCCCCGAAGGTTGATATGCCATTAAACAAAGAAACCAACCAAACCTCCTTAATACTTTAAGGCATATCAACCTTCGTGGGTTATTTAATGTCAAAGCCATCTTTGAAGAAAAAAACAATAATTTTACTATTTAACCTATAGCTAGGGGTTAAAGGGTTTTATACCTTTCTAAAGGGAATTAATCCGAAAATGAAAGTAATTGCGCGAACTCGCTTACTACGATGCGTAGTCAAGCACGTTAGCCACTAAGCCACGGGGCACTCCCTCCACCCAAGCTTCAGCTTCTACCACCATTCTGCGCGGAGTCGCTGTACGTTTCACCAATGGCTGATGTAAAAAGTCAAGGATCTTTTCTTTCTATTTCAGATTTTGATACGGAAAACATTTGTCAAAAATCACATCAGCAACTATGGAATACGAGCAGCATCCAAGATACTTATTTGTTGCTTTTTACTGTTTATCTAACGCAGAATTTTTTTTTTTTTTTTTTTTTTTTTTTTTTTTAGGTTTCGATGTCTTGAGACAACGATTCATTCTTTTCGTTTCCCCCCACTCTCTCTCTCTCTCTCCCTCCCTCTCTCTCTCTCTCTCTCTCTCTCTCTCTCTTCTTTTGGGTGGAGGGGCAGAAATGCAGATATTTATTCGTCTTAAAAAATTTTCACAAAAAGACACTTAATAATTTATGCAGCGATCCAGGGTAGATTGAAATGTTATCTATCATTTCTTCAACACTGTTTCTAGGCACATATATGCCTGTGTATTTCAGTATAGAAGTATGTATTTATATGAATGTGTATGTAGATAGATAGATAGATAGATAGATAGATAGATAGATAGATAGATAGATAGATAGATAGATAGATCATTATCTGAGTCTGTTTTTATCTATCTATCCCAGTCTATCCACATATAGCTAATTCATCTCTATTTCTGTATGCTAATATATCATTGCATCCATTTCTCTCTCACTCTATTATCCAAGTTTGTTGCTATCTATCTATCTATCTATCTATCTATCTATCTATCTATCTATTTGAGTCTGTTTCTATCTGTCTCTGTATCTATCTCAGTTTATTCATATCTATCTATAGATCTATCTCTCTACAGATATGAATAAATTGAGATAGATAGATAGATAGATAGATAGATAGATAGATAGATAGATAGATAGATTGATAGATAGATAACAGAATGAGAGAGAAATGGATGCAATGAGATATTAGCAAACGGAAATAGAGATGAACGAGCTACATATGAATAAACTGAGATAGATAGATAGAGAGAGAGAGAGAGAGAGAGAGAGAGAGAGATAATTGTCTGAGTCTGTTTCTATCTATCTATCTATCTATCTATCTATCTATCCCAGTTTATTCACATATAGCTTGTTCATTTCTATTTCCGTATACTAATATCTCACTGCATCCATTTCTTTCTCACTCTGTTATCCAAGTCTGTTTCTATCTATCTATCTATCAATCTATGTAAGTCTGTTCCTATCTATCTATTTAAGTTTATTCATCTCTATCAATAGATATGATTAAACGGAGATAGATAGATAGATAGATAGATAGATAGATAGATAGATAGATAGATGTACGAGGCCGATTAATATATTTAGCAATTTGAATAGATTAACATATACTAACTCTGCAAATACCGTACATATTTCCATTCAACCATTTGTTTGTCCCATTCTATCATTATATTTCTGTATTCATTTATGCATTTATTCTTGACGTTTACTTCTTTTATGTTGGAACAACAATAAGAAAACTGTGCCAAAAATGTTCCCGCTTTGCAAGTTACGAGGTCATAAGGGAGACACGATGGAGAGTATTAATCGCAAAGCAAAATGCAGCAAAGTGGCAAAGACATGACAAAGAAAAAGCAGGCCAAAGGCAAATACACGATTACTTGAAAAGAAATTGCCACCGTCCAGCCATTTTTTCAGATCCACCTACGTGTTCTCCATTTTGAGTTGCCTATCATGCGAAATACTGTTATGTATATATATATATATATATATATATATATATATATATATATACGCAAACAGAACCGAACTTAACACTCACACTCACAAACGCAAACATATACATGCACAGACTATCTTAAAATATATCTATCGGTGCAATCAAATGCGTTCTCAAACACATTAAACTCAAAGAAAAAGTGAGTGAAAGGAAAAGGCAACCCTAAAATATGTGTGTACGGGTGTGTATCTGCATGGATGTGTGTACGGGTGTGTATATACAGGTATATGCGTACATGTATGCAAATGTACACACACACACATACACGCACATATACATTGCCCAGTCAGCTAGGGCTGTAGAATACACTGACTGCACCTCTGCAGAGGGTAAACCCCCCCTAACGAGGGTCCTGGATATGACACTAAACAATCTGATGGTGAGGTTCCAGCAGTGCTGGAGCTTTGGGGAATGTGGAGTACCCCTTCATTGCCATTGCTCCCAGGTCCACTCTGGCCCAGTGTGGTAGCATCTGACAGGGCCCTATCTATGGATTAAATAGAACTAACAGCATACTTATGCTAAACTGAATTGTTTGAGTAAACTGAATAGCTTAGAATAGAAATGTTTTTGACAATGAAACCGTACTTACATTTGAACTGCATGCTTGTGCTTAACTGAGTTGTTTGAAATAGAACTATTTTTTCGACATTAAAACTGTATTTACACTTAACTGAATTGTTACATATAACTGCAACTGTTTTTTGACATTGAAACTGTATTTACACTAAACTAAATTGTTTAACATAGAACTGTTCTGACATATAACTGTGTGTAAACGAAATCTGTACTTTTACAAAACTGAATTAGCTGAAGTAGAATTGCTTGACTAAACTGAATAGCTCGAAATACAAATGTTTTTTTTACAATTAAACTGTAATTGCATTTAAACTGCAGGGTTTTGCTTAACTTAATTCTTTTAAATTGAACTAATTTTGACACTGAAACTGTACTTACACTAAACTGAATTGTTATATATAACTGAATAGTTTGAAATAGAAATGTTTTTGACAATTAAACTGTGTACTCATGCTAAATCGAATTGTTGTAAATAGAACTGATTATTTACATAAAAATGGATTTGGCGTTAAATAACCTACAAAGGTTGATATGCCATAAAACCAAACCAAACCAAACCAAATTAACTCCAATAAGACATTCATAGATACAAATTCTGGAATTAAAATGGATCCCACCTCTATTAAAACTATCTTCACTATAAAAGCTAGGAATAAAGACGACCCAAGCCACTATTGATCTCCTGAAGAAAACCATAAAGTTTGAAACACGTATAGAGCACAGATAATGAAATAAAAAAACCTAAATACCAAATTCCGATTCATTTGCAGACCTATTTGTTTTAAAATTTGCATATATATTCAAATAATGAGCAGGATGTGGCACAAGGTCAATTTTTAGATGGAGTACTGCTAGGCAGGTTCGCTTAGTAAGGTTAAAGAAACCATTTTCCCTACTATCAGCCCATAACTGAGTTAGGGAAGAAATGTATTCATGTCTTTCTCTGTAGAATTAAAGAGAAGTGAAACGCAAACAACAGCCTTGCCCAGAATTTGAACTCAGGGCACTGATTCCATTTCCTACGATGCCAACTGGTACGCTAAACTGCATCCTATATGGAATAGTATATAAGTTTCCTTATTCTGAACAGGTTTTTTTCAGAACTTCGTCAAGCATATATATATATATATATATATATATATATATATATATATTGCATATCAGTATATCTATCTATCTATTACATTTAATTGTATATATATGCTTGTGTGTGTGTGTGTGTGTGTGTGTGTGTGTGTGTGTGTGTGTGTGTGTGTGTGTGTGTGTGTGTGTGTAAACGAAAAATAAACACGAAAACATTGGAAAATAAGTTGTTAGTCCTGATCAGTTTCAGCCAAAGCCATTATCAGTATGTATTTATTATTCGATTGATTGAATGATTTTTGTGGCATGTCAACTTGTATAAGATTACTTTATGTTTAAAGGATAGAGAATCATGTTCATTGTACCTTCATATTTGCATTTGTATGTGTGGTTGATTCTCAAGAGGTTTTTTTTTTTGCACGTTTATCTTATCGAATACGAATCATTTGGAGACAAATCTATTTGATCCATTGATGGGACCCTAACATGTACTACCACTTCGTGATCGGAGTGGACCTGGGTGTAATGGCAATGAAGGGGTGCTCCATACTTCCCTGCTCTCCAAAACTAGAGCCTCACCATCAGATACATTTTAGTTTCATACCCAGGACACCACTTTTTATTGTTGTGGTGTACCTACTTATGAGTGATACTATATATATATATATATATACGTATGTGTGTGTGTGTTTGTGTGCGGAGACAGTGACCGAGATATGCATACACTGATGAAAATGTAAATGATTATATATATACACATTTCCAGAATTAGACATCAATTCCTGAACTTTTATATTCTCTCTGTTCAAAGATGGATGATAAAGAATGATGTATTTTAAAATGGGTATTGAATAAATCACAATGTAAAGAAAGAAAGAAAGAAAGAAAGAAAGAAAGAAAGAAAGAAAGAAAGAAATCTTCGGAAGTATTGAAAAAAATGCTGATGATGTCGATGTACAAAAAAAAAAAAAAACGATAAAAGGAAGAAAAATTAATGAAAGAAAGATGGCGGACAAAAAAACTTAGACAGAACATCAAAGAGAACATAAAAGAACAAAATAATGATCAATGGACCCTTTTCTTTTAGAAACTTCAACAAAACCTTCACACATACATTACTCTCCGCTAAAATCCATCACTGTTATAACCACGACCATCTCTACAACGACGACTGAAAATACTTCAATATTTAATTCATCGTCACCATGGTAACAAATAGACAAGGCAGCCAACACAAACTACTCGCCGTATTGTAACCACACTGCACTTAATGACCAAGAAACGTTATCTGAGATAAATAGTGTCAGTTAATGAATTGGGATCCAGCAGATACCTCTTTTTTATGTGTTAGGCTTATTATATTTTCAAATCGTCACCTATACAAATCTAACCAGACTCAGCATTGCTTAAATGTGCTGATCAAGCGAAAATCGCCGCCAACAGTTTTATAAATCAAGTGCTCTTCACTGTAGGAAGCTCTATGGATAAGGCTTAGAATACGTTGACTGTGTCTCCGGCAGCTGAGTTAGACCTCACTCTCCTCCAAAAAAAAGTGGTGTGTTCTGGGTATTACACTAAATTAAAGCTGAAAGTAAGGCTCCTGTTCTGGAGATCATTGTTTGGAGATCATTGTCTGGAGTTTCATTAGCATTACTCCCAGTTCCACTTTGACATGCAGTGGTAGTACTTGTTAGGCTCCCAGCCATGGGTCAAATAGATATGTTTAAAAAGTTATTAGATAGGAATACCTGATATCATGTTATCGTGCACAAAAAACTTGACGGTTTGGTTTAATTATGATTCATCAAGCCTTGTGAATTATTTAATGCCAAATCCTATATATATATATATATATGTGTGTGTGTGTGTGTGTGTGTGTGTGTGTGTGTGTGAGGTTGGGCAGCAGTCCTTCGTTTAAGCAGGTTTGATTAAATAACAAAGACATATGTTGTCTATATAATATATTCGGATACTTATAATTCTGGGTATTAAGCAAGGCGGCATCAAGTACCATTTTTTGAGTCTTTGGTATGACTCGACCTGGGATTGAACCGGGGTCTCCCAAGTCATGTATATAATTTGCAAGCGAAAAGCTATCTCATGAAAATAATTCTATCTAATATCAAACATTTGTTGGCACAAAATTTAATAGTTTCTAGTATTACTATTTCAATCACCGCCTTCTATATTCTAGATGAAAAGGGTTCAATGCAAAAGGGCTTAACATGACCAGCCGATTGAGTGAATCTGGCCTTTCCGATCGCCCGTCTAGCCCAGTAAGGACCAAAGTGTAGTTTTGCATTTCACGTGAGCATCTTGGCTGCTCAGCCACAAGGATCCCATCCACAACCACTGTGGGGAGCTACCCATAACCAACAAGTGGGAGGTCTTATCTCTCTGCTGATGTGCAATCGGCATATTCTACTAACCCAGCTTACAGGGCAAAAGGACTTGAGAAACTGTACAAAAACAGTAAATATAAACGTACAATGTACAGAATTCCCTAAGCTCCAGGCATAAAATAAGCCCAGACGGATTGACATACCGTTAAAATCAATCAGACAATCACCTCACTCAAGGTTTAATAAGCTTCAAGATAGCAAAGAAAACCAGGTTCATAATTAAAATTTTTAGGATAAAATTAAATTTATTACAAATTCTTTAAAAAGCAAGCTTCTTTTTAACTGTCACTCATTTGATTGATTGATTTCAACTCGTCTTGGGTTATTTTAAACCCGGAGGTTAGGGAATTGTGTTTTTTGTATGTTCATATTTACATTTTTTGTGTGGTTGTTTCTTAAGAGTTCTTTTTTTTTTTTTGTACACAGTCCGATAGGATACGAATGATTTTAAACACTAATTTATTTGACTTATATATAGGAACTTTAACAGTTACTAGAGTAGACATGGGAGTAATGACATTGAAGACGTACTCTGTACATCCAGATCTCCAGAACAGGAGCTTCCCAATCAGATGCAGTTTAGAGTCATAACCAGAATATCCTTTTGGTGAGGATCTTACCCCTTCAGCAAGGGATACAGTCAATGTATTCAAAGCTCTTAATCACACATTAGAGGAAAGGACATTTGGGATAAAATTAATCTAAATAAAACTGGCTCATTGGTCTAGTGGGTAGAGCATTCGCCAATGGTCCGGGAGACCTGGGTTCAATCCTAGGTCGCGCCATACCAAAGACTTTAAAAATGGTACTTGATACCTCTTTGCTTAACACTCAGCAATATTTGGTACGTATCAAGGATAAAGTGGAGCAATCCAAGGATAGAAGTAGTGCCCTCCCCTACAACTCAGAGTAGCAGCTATTGAAAAGGGGGCCTTCTGGTTGCCCTCGACTACGGTCGCCAACTTTACTTACTTTACCTTATTCGCCTATTGGATAGAGTGTTCATCGATGGCCCGAGAGACCGGGTTTCAATCCCAGGTCGAGTCAATATCAAAGACATGCCCTCCCTTATAACTCGGTGTAGTAGCAATTGAAAAGGGAGCCTTCTGGTCGTCCTCGACTACGGTCGCCAAATTACTTTTTTTTTTTAAATCAATAATTACTAAAAGTCAGAGGAAATATCATAAAGAAACACACGTAGAGTTGAGAAAACTGAAACCAATCAGAGATGGATCAAATTACATTCACTGACATTCATGGACACTTGTTGAATGCGTACGAAATCTGGTGGTGACAGGAATTCATAGACACTTGCTGAACGCGTATGAATACTGGTGGTGACAGAGATTCATGGACACTTGTTGAACGCGTATGAATACTGGTGGTGACAGAGATTTGAACGTAAAAATGAATTGTGCTTCGATCAGGTCATCAGCACAAACTGGGCCTATGAAAGATGGACAAGTTAGTCAACATTTTTCTGACACCGATGCCGTCATCGCTAATGTAGAAAAGAGGGTCGCCTCTGTGGGTGTATATTTTTTACGAACGCAGCGAGCACACCCTTGCTCACTGTAAGCGAAAATACATTAGCTAATGATGCTGACTTGGTTCGGTTTATTTGTTTTAATGGCATATCAACTTTGGTCAATTATTTAATGCCAAAGCCATCCTTATAGAAGAACAATAGTGCAAGGAAGGAGGTTCATACCTTTCCTAACTGTTTTAGTCCTAAAGTGAATCTAATAGTATGACTGGAGTTCGAACTCGCTTCCTATGATGTCGCAGTCCTGGACATTAACCAATATGCCACAGGGACTCTCTCATGTTGAAAAATAGTATTTTCTAGCTAAAAACTTCCGTGTCCAGTGGTGTTCGTGCACTGTCTGTATCTGTTGTTATTTCCATGGGAATAAATAGCATGCATTACTTTCGGAGCACCCCACTTATAACGCCATGCCAAGTTTACACAAGCTAAAACTCCATATACAACCCAAAAGTGATTGATTTTTTTTTTTTTTTCAAGGGTGGTATGAATGCGAGAGCGAATTATGCGTAACGAGTTTGCGACGAAATGTAACTTCTTGTGGCAGAGGCGTTTTCCAGGTACTGTGACAAAAAAGAGAAATGCTGAAATGAATTATAAATAAAACAATCAAACATCAAAATAACAGGCGGTTGGGTTGAAACAGATTTTGCTTTTTCATGTATTATTTTTGGTAATGAGCAATAATTTAAAAATATATTTTGTGTGAGAATTAATTTTTGCATGTGTACAGAGTACGCATATATTTTCAATGTTCTTTTTAAATGTTTACTTGTGTGTCAGTTTTGAATTTTTTTTAGGATAAAACTTAGTTATCGTCGTGAAATTTTGGGACTGATATATTTGTTACGGCATAACAAATCTAATCTCTGTCTTCTTCGATTTGCGGTCTGCTACTCACAAGTTCGGGGTATTTGATATGTTCAGACTCACTAGCTTTTTGGTGACAAAAAAGGAAAAAAGTTATTTTTGAAATTTATGTCATACACGTGTGTATTTCTATTTTTAGATTTGGTGACTCACGTGAATTAGGGATCGTTACTGGTGCTTTTAGCAAAGAAATCGTTATTATGACAATATGTTACTTTGACAATTTCTCAAAAATACTAACATTTACAGTTACACGGAGACTGTGTAGCGTCAATCCATTGAATTGAATAACATATTTTATGATTAATCAAATTTCAGAAGCCTGTTTTCCAACGTCTATTCATGAATAATAACATATGTAATTGCATTCAGGATCGCCCATAAATAAGTTCACTCGACCAATCTTTTTATAGTCTGTGAATTTTTTTCTAAATCAAAGTTACTATTACTTCTTGAGAAGCAATCAAAAACGAATATTATTAGGCATTATTAATTACCAAACTCTACAGCACTGAAATTTTGATACCAAAAATAAAATTGTATGGATACATAAAAAGCATACTTATTTGGCATAATGATTACAGTGCGCATCAGTGGTCCAGGTGAACGGGATTTAATCCCAGGTCGAGTCACACCAAAACTTCAAAATATGGAACTTGATGCCTCCTTGCTTAACACTCAGCATTATAGTTGTATGAATCAAGGGTAAGTGGAGCAATTTAGAGAAAGGAGTAGCGCCCTCTCCTACACCTACGGTCGGCCAACTTATATATTCATACTTTTGATTGAGTGAGTTTAATGGCAAGGCAACCTGTCTCGGGTTATTTTATGCCTTGAGTTTAGGGAATCACGTTCATATCTACATTTTTTTTTTGTTTCTTTAGAGTTTTTTTAACGATCCTATTGAATACGATTAATTTTTAAACAGATATACTTTAGCATCAAGACCAGAAGAATAGGGCACCCAAAGACAAACGAATCCATTTACAGTGATCTGCTAGCCTAGCTTACTAACCACTACACCACGCGAACTGCCTCGATACTTCTAAAGAGTAGCTGGCTTGAGACGATGTTAATGTTTTTTACCGAGGCATATTTCCAGTCTAAAACCGAACAACACCTTCTCTTCAATATGCGCTTTCTTATCGATGATATCAGTGTTTCTGAAAGGGTATTTCTGTTTTACTTATTTAGTAAGAACATTTCAAAAGTTTTGAAATTTAAAGGTCTTGTCAAAGACGTCATTTTCCTGAAAAGTTCTTCCGTAGTTCAAGATGAGGGCATATATTTTAAGTGTGTAAGTGTGTGGATTTTTGTGCATATATACCTGCCAATATTCTCGTGTACACAAACAAATACAGAGAAATAATAACGTTTAAAAAAGATTTATATATATATAAACAGAGAGAAAGAGGGAGATATACAACAAAGCCACTTATGTATGCATAGAGGCTATGTAGAACTGTGGTAACATATCTCTCCCTTTAGATAAATATATCTATACGCTTGCATTTCACATTGTGCAAATGAAAAAGGTACGAATCAAACTATTTTCACTTCAGTAAAATAGTAGGGTAGACTGTTTCTTGAACCTTGGTATGACAACCGGCATAGAAGGGAAATTCGAATTCAAACCTGTTAAACTTCGCTTAAAAATTGACCGAGTGTCACATCCTGCTCGTGTGGATGGGTTGAGCAAGGAGGTGCTCGTGGTGTATATGATTAGTGTCATAGAAAATAGGCGCGGTGACTCGAGTTCAAATCCTGGACGAAGCTGTATGCATTTCACGTCGCACTAATACCCTCCGGAAAGGTATGCCTCCAGCTTTAAGTAAATAGTAAGGCTGACTGGGCTCTTTAACCTTGGCATAGCAACCAATCTAGAAGAAGTGAAACAATTAAAACCTATAAAGAAAATAGACCTAATGTCCCATCCTGCTCGTGCGGAGTGGTTGGTAAATACTTATATAAATACAAGTTCAAATCCTGGTCAATGCTGTTTGCGTTTCACTTCACGCAAATACCGTTTAGAAATAATAGGGCAAATCGGGTTATTTAGAATTGGTTATGCAACCAGTTGTGGAGAAGGAAAACACTGAATTCAAACCAGAAGTACTCATCTTAAAAATTGACCTTGTGTGTGGCGGGGGAGCAGAGAAGATGGGTATATATATATATATATATATATATATATATATATATATATATATATATATATATATACACGCACACATATAGAGACATGCATATATATACAAGTCTAACGTAAATTTGGGCGGGTTTCGATCCCAGCTACAAGCGTCCTACATGTCTAGCCACACTGAAGAGTTGTGATACAACGAAACAGTCTGTCTGTGGATGACAATATATACGCTCCCCCATGGGGATTAAACACTCTGGCGAAGGAATTTACGGCTGCCGCTCGCATAATGCAAAGCTCTTCAAACGAATTGAGCACTTTGGTATCCGGTAAGGTATAAAATGTAAACAAACGAACGCTACTACATAATAACTTATAATTCCCGAGCTGACGTGGTACGCTTGTTGGCTGAGTGGTATGATATTAAGTCTAACTTAAATTTAGGCGGGTTTCGATCCCAGCTTCAAGTGTCCTACGTGTCTAGCCACACTGAAGAGTTGTGATACAAAGAAACAGTCTGTCTATGGATGACAATATATATATATGCTTACATACCTAGATATTCACAGAAGTATGAGTGAAAATATGAATAATTCACTTAAGAAAAATTTCACATGTATATTTCCACAATGGACAAGATGTGACTCAAGGCCAATTTTTAAGCGTACTGCTACTGGATGCCATCAAAAAGACTTTGCAATAGTGATGTCCGACAGGGATGAATGTCGAGAGAGATTCAAGGGAATCCATACTGTGGGCACGCCTTGGTAATGATATATATATGTATAATGATATAGATGACATTGACACGAATTTTGCTCCCTCTCTCTCTCTCTCTCTCTCTCTCTCTCTCTCACTAATTTTTCTTGTTTTGTTCATTATACTAATAAAAGAAATATTAATATATTTTTACATTTTATAACCAGGTTTTAAGATAACACCTGTCAAAAATGCATTTTGGAAGTAAAAATCATCGAAATATTTTCTGGAAATATCATGAAAACACCGAGGTAAAAGTATTTACTTATATATATATATATATATATATATATATATATATATATATATATATATTCCAAAAGAATGTCCTACATGCTATCACCGTAATGTGATTTCATTCAGTTCAACCTCGACTATATGGAAAACATCCATAATCAAAATTTTCTTTAAACTGCTAATATTTTGTCACCAAAGTTTATTTCCAATATATATATCCGGTATATGACATATTAGAAACAAAAATTATGTTGAACTGTGTGTATTCATTTCATTTACTTTGATAATGTCATGTGCTATTAATACTCCGCCAAGTCTGGTTTAACAATGCAAATTTTTTTTGCGCTTTTACGAGCATATTAAAAGTCTAATAAATATTAAATTCTTTCCAGCTCTGAAATATTTAAAGATCATAAATTGATTCCTGGGGAAATTCATAAATATATACCTAGCATATCATATTTTTTGAAAATTCTGCAATGTTCAATCTAAAGTGTCAATGAAACGGCCAATTTAACTCACTGTAGATATGTGACAATACCCACACGGCGGGTGGTTGTCGATTGTCTGTCTATTTCCTACACCCGGCCTTGTGGGTATTTCCCAAGTTGAACAAAAAAATAACAACCAAATAACAGAAGGAGGGGAGAAGAAATGACAAAACAAGGATTCAAGACAGCAAAACGTAAGAAGGCGGGGTATTTCTGGTACTCAGCGTGTGTGTATATGTGGCTATCGCGAGAACTTAGCGAAAATCCTAAACAGCCACCAAGAATGCAGGGTCATCTGGTCATCGCCTTCCATTTCTCTTGACTGCTCGAGACCCTTCTCTGCTAGTCTCCCACCCCGAGTCTTAGACTAAGCTGCTGCTGGTCTCTTCGGCTCCGAGTCTAAGACTCGACTGCGAGGCTTAGACTGTAGGTCTTATCGGCCCTGAGCCATAGACTCAACTGCTGATGGTTTCATCGGCCCAGAGTCTTAGGCTTAACTGACTGCTGGTCTCTTTGGTCCCGATCCATAGACTAAACTCACTAATGGCCTCTTCGGTCCCGAGTTTTAGACTCAGCTGACTAAAGTCCTTGGTCCTTGCCGCCTCTTACTTCCCGTCTCTGACCATAACATGGCTCACGTAGGTTTACGCAGGCACAGCTTTGTCTACTTTGGGCGGCGAAGACCACCCACAAGTAATTGCCACATAGAAACTTTTCAAGATAGTTTGATGCTTTCCAAAGATGCTAAAGATAAGAATCCCTCTGATGGTGACGGCTACTCATAACACACAGAGACCTAAGCACTTATATCCATATATATATATATATATATATATATATATATATATATATATATATATATATATGCATGAATGCACATTATTGTACCATAGCAACAGAAATAAAAGTACTTAACAGTTGAAATGATTGCGCCATGCGCTAGTTTGTTATTGGAATCCATGCTATTGTTTTATGTCAGTTATGCCGTTGGTTGGTTGGTTGGTTGGTTGGTTTTGTGGCATGTCAATTCTCTTTAACAGTTATGGTCTCCAATTATATACGATTCAAAAATTGTCTTCACCATTACTTTAATCAGGTAAACACTTTATACCCAGTTGCAGCTTCAACTTCTTAACGCCATTCTATTAATTTACAAATACTTCTGATTTCAAGTATTCCGATCCTATAGAAATAATTTTTTTAAAAACTATTTGACCAAAAATACCAATAATTTATGTACATTTATATGTCAGTTGATATTATCATGTATACGAAAATGTGATCTATGGTATTTATAAAAGTGAACAGACTTCTAATAATCTAATTCTTTGTACCGATAATTTTTTAAGCCAAACACCAGTGATTGTGCGTAGCACGCGCACAGACACAGACGCACAAAATATTTCCTTGATTTAATGACATAATTCAAGTATAAGTATCCAAGAAGAGAGATGAGAAAGACAATTAACCATTTCAGTTTATTTAAAAGCAATAAACTTCATGTCTTTGGTTTGGCTTTGTTTTGTTTTATTGGATATCAACCATTGTAGTTTATTTAATGCCAAATCCATTTTTATACGTATAAACAGTTCTACTTTAAACAATTCAGTTTAACATAAGTACGCAGTTTAAATGTCAAAACAGTCCTATTTCAAACAATTCAGTTTAGCGTAAGCACACAGCTTAGTTCTATTAAACCTATAGATAGGACCCTTTCAGGTGCTACCACTCCGGACCAGAGTGAACCAAGAAGCGATGGCAATAAAGGAGTACTCTGCTTTCCCCAATGCTCCGGTATTACTGAAGTTTCGCCATCAGATTGTTTAGTGTCATATCAAGGACACTCGTTTGGGGTCTTACTCCCCTGCAGAGGTGCAGTGGGAGTATTCTACAGCCCCAGCTGACTGCGCAAGATAATAATTATATATATATATATATATATATATATATATATATATATATATATGGGTGGGTGATATTATTTTGTTAAGTTGTTCGTGCGTTATACTTTATTCAGGATCAACCCAGACAAGTCGGCTGAAACTGTAGAATACACCGACTGTATCTCTGCAAAGGGGTAAGACCCTCCCCAACGAGTGTCCTGGGTATGAGACTAAACCATCTGATTATTTAGTGTCATATCTAGGACACTCATTGGGGGAGTCTTATCTCTCTGCAGAAATGCAACCGATGTATTCTGCAGTCCCAGCTGACTGGGTCAAAACCACATGTTTCATTCTTGTTCTTGACAATGTCAATAGAATGGTCAAAAGATTTTGACAATGTCAGTAGAATGATTAAAAATGTCTTGGATCCGGTGGAAAAAGAGTAATAAGAGTTCTTATAGTCTCCTAACCTTCACATATATTCCCTTGTAAGAAAACAATAAAAGTTGAATCAAAATAGTCGAAATGTCTTCAACCCGAACAAAAAAAAAAGGCTTCTTACAGTCTCTTAATTCTTATTCTTATGCGTTTGTAAAAAGCAACAACAAAAGTTGAATAAGAAAAATGTTCATTGTCTGTCACCTTCAATAAGACTTGTTCGTATATATATATATATATATATATATATATATATATATATATATATATATATATATATATATATATATATATATATAAGCAAAAGAGTACCTGGTCCATGAACGGACAAAAATGATTTTATGAACACCAGTGAGATAGAAGCGGGGAGAGGAGTAAACTAAGAATTAAAAATGGATCTTTATTTGCACTTGAAATATTTCATCTATTAATTCAAATGAAAGACTTTTTTTTTTACTTTATGAGATTTTTTCTTTTTATTCTTTTTAGTTTACATTGAAAATAATATTTAAGAATAGGTAACCCGATACAAGTGGAAGGTATAAAACATTTTCACGATTTTTGTTTTTTGTTTTGTTTTCTTTAGTTTCTTTTTTGTTTTGTCTTTTTTTTTTCTTTTTTGTTCGTTTTTGTTTTTGTTTTTTTGGTGGGGGGATGTGTCCAATACATTTTTATCTCTTATTATTTGTGTTCAGTTACAGAACAATTTTTTAAGTTAATAATTTTCAAAGACGCAGCATCGTTTTAATTCAAATTTTTATTTACCCTCGAAAAATTTAATGATAAAGGATTCTAAAAATTAAAGTATTACACTATTCTTTTATGTTAGGATTTTTTTTTTTTTTTTTTTTTTTTTGGTGGGTGGGGTGATTAAATTTAGAATATTATCTTTAAAGTTGTAACCGTAAACTCGTGAGTGGTTTGAAACATAATTATAATTTTATATTTAAAAAGACTTTTCTTTAGAAATATGATAAAAATCTCAATTCACTTATTAATTGCCTGTTGAGTTACAGTGATAAAAAAGTATTCGTTTAATTTTTTTTACTCTATAAAAGTGTAAAAAAGAAAAGAAGCTAATAATCAAAATGTGTCGTCATTTTCCGGTAGAAAATTTCTCAAATTGATTCAAGTGGAAAGTGTTTATCAATTTATTTATTTATTTATTTATTTATTAAGTTTTAGAGTTACACTGATGATAAAAAAATTAATATATTTCGTTTTAAGAAATATGAAAAACATTCGTTTAAAAATTAGTTTTTTGCTTAACACTAGCATTATAAGGTACGGATCAAGGGTAAAATGGAGCAATCCAGGGAAAGGAGTAGCACCCACCGTAAACTCGTGAGTGGTTTGAAACATAATTATAATTTTATTTTTAAAAAGACTTTTCTTTAGAAATATGATAAAAATCTCAATTCAGTTATTAATTGCCTGTTAAGTTACAGTGATAAAAAAAGTATTCGTTTAATTTTTTTTTTTTTTTTTTTGGTGTCGTAGCTTGGTGTAGTAGCTATAGAAAAAGGAGCCTTCCGGTCACCCTCGACTAAGATCGCCAACTTTACTTTACTTCTACTTTAGTTATCGATAAACAATGCTTTCGTTTAATTTTTGTAATTTTTGTCATTTTTTTACCCTTAAAAAAGATAACATTATTAAGGATACATTTTTATTTTTTAACTTCTTTTTATTACAACAAAAAGAAGCTGAGAAATAATAATGTATCCTAACAATGGACTTAGAAATGTAAAATTTTTCGTATAAAAATTTCATGAAAAATTCATGAAAATATTTCAAACCAAAAAGTAATATTATTTTAAATGTAAACATTTAAAATAATATTACTTTTTGGTTTGAAATATTTTCATGAATTTTTAGTTCTTTTTATTTTATTTTGCAATAAGTACTAAATTAAAAAGCAGTAAATTTCGAAGAAGCATTAATCAGTGTATGTGTGTTTATATACATTTCACCTTTGAGATATTTAAACAGAAGAGTCCCCTACTTTTTTGCTGTTACCTATGAAGAACTGTGAAGAGTTCTACAATTCGATCGATTTTAATCATATATATATATATATATATATATATATATATA
>OY757907.1:55451841-55481841 GCA_963585895.1 Sepioteuthis lessoniana
AAATAGTCGGGCAGACTTAGCTCTTTAACCTTGGTTTGTCAACCGGTCTAGAAGAAAGAAAACTAGATCTAAACCTTTTAAAATCCGCTTAAAAACTGACCTTTTGTCGCATCCTGCTCGTCACGAAGGGGTTGGTAAATACACGCACACACACAAACACATACACACATAAATATAAGTAAAGTAAAGTAAAGTTGGCGACCTTAGTCGAGGGTGACCAGAAGGCTCCCTTTTCTATAGCTACTACACTTAGGTGTAGGGGAAGACGCTACTCCTTTCCCTGGATTGCTCCACTTTATCCTCGATCCCTACCTTATAATGCTGAGTGTTAAGCAAGGTGGCTTCAAGTACCATTTTTGAGTCTTTACTATGACTCGACCTAGGATTGAACTTCGGTCTCCCGGACCATTGGCAGACACTCTACTCATTCGGTCAATAGTCCGGTTTATATAATTAAAATTAATACAATAAGTCCAGTAAATCATTTAGCCCAGTAGACTAGGACTGTAGAATACGCTGACTATATTTCTGCTGAGTATTAAAACCTCCACACCGAGTATCCTGGATCGAAGACTAAACCATCTGACGGTGACTCTCCGGTCCAGGAGCTTTGGAGAAATTGGACAACCATTTCATTGC
Source organism: Sepioteuthis lessoniana (assembly GCA_963585895.1). Classification (NCBI taxonomy): domain Eukaryota; kingdom Metazoa; phylum Mollusca; class Cephalopoda; order Myopsida; family Loliginidae; genus Sepioteuthis; species Sepioteuthis lessoniana. The sequence continues at coordinate 55,452,481 of OY757907.1, forward strand.
CATTGCTCCCAGACCACTCAGAACTTGAGTGGAAGTAATTGTTCGTATCATATCTATGGATCAAATTTCCTATCGCAGAGTTTCTGGCTTTATAAAGTCTTTATGCAAATTAGATATCTCATGACTGTGATAAACCCTATTTGTTAGTACTTACTGCACGTTGATCATGCGTATTAATTATTTAACATGATGTAAACCGATTTCATGCTGACAAGGTTGGGAAATTCTCATTCATTCATAGATAGGTAGATACGAACATAGATAGATAGATAGATAGATAGAACTATATCAGTTTATGAATGTACATTAAAATTATCTTCTAGAAAATATTTAGAGTCGACACAGAATCAGTGTTTGAAGAGTGTATATTTAGGCAGCAAGTTATTATTCAAGCAAGTTTTGTTAAAGACGATGGAACACAGTTTATTATTTTTAATTTTATTTTTTCAAGACTCCTTGTTATTTTTCTGGCGTCGGGATCTAGATGGTAAAGGAATTGTCCTATATCTTCAGCCCAAGCGCTTTCGACCATACATTTGATCGCCATCAGGGGCAATGTAGTTGTAGTATATGTACTGCCGAAGCGAGTTTTGTGTTGACTGTTAATTTTTTACTATTTCAATTATTTGTAGCGTTTTGTTTTGAAGTTGTCAGTTGGAACGTTTTCAGCGTTTTGTTTTAAAACGTTCGGTTGGGAAAATGTTTACCAATAAAGTTGTCGCATCCTGCTCGTCACGAAGGGGTTGGTAAATACACGCACACACACAAACACATACACACATAAATATAAGTAAAGTAAAGTAAAGTTGGCGACCTTAGTCGAGGGTGACCAGAAGGCTCCCTTTTCTATAGCTACTACACTTAGGTGTAGGAGAAGACGCTACTCCTTTCCCTGGATTGCTCCACTTTATCCTCGATCCCTACCTTATAATGCTGAGTGTTAAGCAAGGTGGCTTCAAGTACCATTTTTGAGTCTTTACTATGACTCGACCTAGGATTGAACTTCGGTCTCCCGGACCATTGGCAGACACTCTACTCATTCGGTCAATAGTCCGGTTTATATAATTAAAATTAATACAATAAGTCCAGTAAATCATTTAGCCCAGTAGACTAGGACTGTAGAATACGCTGACTATATTTCTGCTGAGTATTAAAACCTCCACACCGAGTATCCTGGATCGAAGACTAAACCATCTGACGGTGACTCTCCGGTCCAGGAGCTTTGGAGAAATTGGACAACCATTTCATTGCCATTGCTCCCAGACCACTCAGAACTTGAGTGGAAGTAATTGTTCGTATCATATCTATGGATCAAATTTCCTATCTCAGAGTTTCTGGCTTTATAAAGTCTTTATGCAAATTAGATATCTCATGACTGTGATAAACCCTATTTGTTAGTACTTACTGCACGTTGATCATGCGTATTAATTATTTAACATGATGTAAACCGATTTCATGCTGACAAGGTTGGGAAATTCTCATTCATTCATAGATAGGTAGATACGAACATAGATAGATAGATAGATAGATAGATAGAACTATATCAGTTTATGAATGTACATTAAAATTATCTTCTAGAAAATATTTAGAGTCGACACAGAATCAGTGTTTGAAGAGTGTATATTTAGGCAGCAAGTTATTATTCAAGCAAGTTTTGTTAAAGACGATGGAACACAGTTTATTATTTTTAATTTTATTTTTTCAAGACTCCTTGTTATTTTTCTGGCGTCGGGATCTAGATGGTAAAGGAATTGTCCTATATCTTCAGCCCAAGCGCTTTCGACCATACATTTGATCGCCATCAGGGGCAATGTAGTTGTAGTATATGTACTGCCGAAGCGAGTTTTGTGTTGACTGTTAATTTTTTACTATTTCAATTATTTGTAGCGTTTTGTTTTGAAGTTGTCAGTTGGAACGTTTTCAGCGTTTTGTTTTAAAACGTTCGGTTGGGAAAATGTTTACCAATAAAGTTGTCGCATCCTGCTCGTCACGAAGGGGTTGGTAAATACACGCACACACACAAACACATACACACATAAATATAAGTAAAGTAAAGTAAAGTTGGCGACCTTAGTCGAGGGTGACCAGAAGGCTCCCTTTTCTATAGCTACTACACTTAGGTGTAGGGGAAGACGCTACTCCTTTCCCTGGATTGCTCCACTTTATCCTCGATCCCTACCTTATAATGCTGAGTGTTAAGCAAGGTGGCTTCAAGTACCATTTTTGAGTCTTTACTATGACTCGACCTAGGATTGAACTTCGGTCTCCCGGACCATTGGCAGACACTCTACTCATTCGGTCAATAGTCCGGTTTATATAATTAAAATTAATACAATAAGTCCAGTAAATCATTTAGCCCAGTAGACTAGGACTGTAGAATACGCTGACTATATTTCTGCTGAGTATTAAAACCTCCACACCGAGTATCCTGGATCGAAGACTAAACCATCTGACGGTGACTCTCCGGTCCAGGAGCTTTGGAGAAATTGGACAACCATTTCATTGCCATTGCTCCCAGACCACTCAGAACTTGAGTGGAAGTAATTGTTCGTATCATATCTATGGATCAAATTTCCTATCTCAGAGTTTCTGGCTTTATAAAGTCTTTATGCAAATTAGATATCTCATGACTGTGATAAACCCTATTTGTTAGTACTTACTGCACGTTGATCATGCGTATTAATTATTTAACATGATGTAAACCGATTTCATGCTGACAAGGTTGGGAAATTCTCATTCATTCATAGATAGGTAGATACGAACATAGATAGATAGATAGATAGATAGAACTATATCAGTTTATGAATGTACATTAAAATTATCTTCTAGAAAATATTTAGAGTCGACACAGAATCAGTGTTTGAAGAGTGTATATTTAGGCAGCAAGTTATTATTCAAGCAAGTTTTGTTAAAGACGATGGAACACAGTTTATTATTTTTAATTTTATTTTTTCAAGACTCCTTGTTATTTTTCTGGCGTCGGGATCTAGATGGTAAAGGAATTGTCCTATATCTTCAGCCCAAGCGCTTTCGACCATACATTTGATCGCCATCAGGGGCAATGTAGTTGTAGTATATGTACTGCCGAAGCGAGTTTTGTGTTGACTGTTAATTTTTTACTATTTCAATTATTTGTAGCGTTTTGTTTTGAAGTTGTCAGTTGGAACGTTTTCAGCGTTTTGTTTTAAAACGTTCGGTTGGGAAAATGTTTACCAATAAAGTTAGTGATTTTTAGTTATTAAAAACAAAACTCGCTTGAATATATATATATATATATAGCAAAATACTTAAAAGAATCATATGTAGTTACAGGGAGACGCAAATGGGAGGAGAAAAGGAAAAAAATTAAATAGGAAATATTTTATTATAGATGACACTAGAGCTCTTTCATCCGGTGATTTGTCAAGTAATACAACTCGAGGATGTTTAAAAGTCAAGAATGTAAACGACAATGAGTAAAAAGGGGGTGATATGAAAAATATTGACTCGACAAAGGAAGAGGGAAAAAACGAATAAAACCACGCTCGAACCATCTCCAAGAAGATTTCAAGAGTGCCTTGGATTCTGTTTACCTAGAGACGGGTGATTAAACAAAATATAAATTGTCTCGAGGTGCCCGTGGTGTCATGGTTATCGTCGTAGGAAATAGACACGGCGACACGAGTTCAAATCCTGGACGAGACTGATAGCATTTCACATAGCACTAATACCCTTGGGAAAGGTATGGATCCAATTATTCTCCCTCCAGCTATGGGTAAATAGTAGGGCAGACTGGGTTCTTCAGCCTTGGTGAGGCAACTAGTCTAGGAGAAGGAAAACTCTGAATTCAAACCTGTTAAACTCCGCTTAAAAATTGACCTTGTGTCATATCCTGCCCGAGCGGAGGGGTTGGGTAAATATGATAAATTGTCTCGAGGACATTAAGATGTTGTTTAGTCCTTGCTCTGTGTAAAACAGCAAAGCATTCATCATTATAATTGACTGCATAGGTATTTATTGCATTCAAATGCTGGCATATGGCGGAATCTAACATTTGCGAATGCCCGAATGTTGTACGATCAAGAATTTTCGTGAAACATGCAATCTCACCCTTACATCAAGACGTTGGGAAGTACGCCCTATATATGTGGCAACAACATTGAATTTTTTTAATTGAATTACTCTGCTAAAAGATAGGGAGTACATATTTATGGATAAAGCAAAATGCTGTTCTGGTAGTAAAGTTAATTCGAACCTTAACCGCATTATAACAGCGTGAAACAGAAGAAGTAACCTTATCAGCAATTAATTGGTTGGCAGAACCAATCCAAGGAAGTCTAACATAAACTGAACATTTAGAAGGGCCAAATGGCCTGTTGTCATTCCTGAACTTGTTCACAGTTAAGTTAATAGTATCAGCAATGACATCTCCGGGATACCCATTACTCAAAAATAGATTTTTAATTAGCTCAAATTCACTTTTAATCTTATTGATGTCAAAGGACTACGGTATAAAAAGTCAGCACTGATAGAAATTACTTCATCAAGAGGAACATTAGTAAACAACGAAGCAATATCGAAAGACACCAAAAATTGAGAGTCAACACAAGGAGAGAGTTGACGAATAATGGAAGCAAAAGAAAATGAATCGTCAACACAAAATTGTCGTTTACATTCTTGACTTTTAAACATCCTCGAGTTGTATCACTTGACAAATCACCGGATGAAAGAGCTCTCGTGTCATCTATAATAAAATATTTCCTATCTATTTTTTTACCTTTTCTCCTCTCATTTGCATATCCCTGTAACTACATAGGATTCCTCATAGTATTTTGGTATACAAATTCTCATGTACCAATAATTTATTGACACACAGACACACACACACACATATATATATATATATATATATATATATATATATTGGGATTGTGAGAATAAAGTAACAGTTAAAGCTTCTCTTGCTTGAAGTTGAATATCTAAAAAAAAATAGTTTATATCTTGAAATCGAAACAGAACTTGTATAAAACCTAAAAATAAAAAAGCAATGTTCACTGTATTCTAACGATGTTTCTTGAAGTTTTATGTGAAGCAAACCAGGATTCTCAAACAGTAAATTACGAAGAGAGGGATTCTGTTCATTTTTTTTTTTTTTTTTTTTTTTGTATATATAAGATACTGACCAAATACTAACAAATCAAATCGTAGGATATATAAGAAAAGTTAAGTGTGTCATTTAGTTCAGAAGCAAATAGGAAAGATATCTTTTGGGGATTTTGTCATTTTAATACTAACTCAGATCTTTTAGCAACCCGATAATTTCTGGGGATCCCAAACTACGTTGCTTTTCGTTTGGGCAGAACTTACCGCCATTTTCACTTCTTAATACATGTGATATATATAGCATGTTTCTAACCGTTTCGATTTTCGGTGGGGCATTAGGTAAGGCTCAAAATGGCTGACAAGCTTAGTATCTAACAGGATAGATAGATAGATGTTCAAGTTAAAACCACTTAAACTAAAAACTTAGATTTTACACTAAAATGGAACATTGGTGACTTACGCTGGAGGCAATCAAGCAATAGCTGTAAGTACTGAATACAAAATTTAATTAGATAGTCCAATTCAACTTCCATATATTAACGTCACCCTTGTTACTTACAATGACCAATTTCACTCCTATCTATCGATCTGGTGTTGTTAATTAAATAGGAATAAGATTTAGGAAAAAGAAGTTTACGATGGTGCGTATAATTAAGATGAATCCAAGAGATTCAACATTCCGCTTGTTTACCCCAACGCAGGCAGCAGCAACCTAATCAAAAGATATGCCTATACCTTTTCTTGCTCTAGCCAATCTAGTCGACTGTGGTTGGTTGGTTCCTTGCTTGGGGTTTATGGCATATCAACCCTTGTATGCTAACGCCAAATCCTGTTTATATATATTCGTATATGTGTATGTGTATGTGTGTGTGTGTGTGTGTGTGTGTGTGTTAATTAAATATGATTTGTAAACGAAGTAAGTAACATTTCAAACAGGTCAGAGCTCATTTATTTGCACACAGTTAAACGGTTTCAAGCATTGCTCTGCAACACTAACAATTCAATTCAACAGTCGTTTGTTTGCACAGTTAAATGGTTAAACATTCTATTTGGCCCATAGATTAGACCGTAAAAAGTATTACCTCTTCCGGTCAGGGTGGATTTAGGAATAAAGACAATGAAGGGGTATCCACATTCCTCGAGCTCCAGAACTGAAACCTCACCATCAGATGGTTTAGTGTCATACCCATGACACTCGTTGGATAGGGTTTAACCTCTTTGCAGAGATACTGTCAGCGTATTCAACAGTTCCAGCCGACTTGGCTAGATTGACCCTGAATAAAGTATAATGCACGTACAACAACTAAACAGAATAATACCACTAACACACACACAAGCACACACACAAGCACGCACACACACACACACACACACACACACACACACACACACACATATATATATATATATATATATACCATTATCATCTTGCCCATTCGGATGGGGCTGTAGAATACTCCCACAGCAGTTCTGCTGAGGGGTATAACCCCCCCCCCCCAAATGAGTGTCCTGGATATAACGCTAAAGAGTCTGATTGTGAGGTTCCAATAATGTTGGAGCTCTGGGGAGTGCAGAGTACCCTCTCATGGCTCACAGGTCCACTTTGGGCCGAAGTGGTAGCATCTAATAGGGCCCAATCTATGGGTCAAACAGAACTAAATTGTGTACTTATGCTAAACTGAATTACTTGAAATAAAACTGTTTTGATATTTAAACAGCAAACTAATGCTAAACTGAATTGTTTAAAATAGAACTGTTTGGACATTTACCTGTGTGTGGACAAAACTATACTTATACTAAAAGGAATTATTTGAATTAGAACTGTTTGACTAAACTGAAATAGAAATGTTCTTGACGACTAAACTGTGAACTCATACTAAACTGAATTGTTTGAAATAGAACTGATTATTTGTATAAAAATGGATTTTGCATTATATAACCTACAAAGGTTGATATTCCATAAAACCCAAACAACCAACCAACCAACCATTATCATCAAGTCGTACTGATAACACGTATCCTCTCTCTCTCTCTCTCTCTCTCTCTCTCTCTCTCTCTCTCTCTCTCACACACACACACACACACACACACACACACACCATCCGTCCCTATCACCCACAATACTGATGTACGAGGATCATTAAATAGGTTTCCAGACTTTTTTCGTGTGGACACTTTCATTGATAGTACACACATGTAACTCTAGTCCCCTTCGAAGTAATCTCCTCCGGCTGCAATGCACTGGTTATACCGTTCTAACAACTTCTGGAAGGACCCATGGAAGTCCTCTTGTGTGAGCATGTCAATGACCTTCGTCACAGCCTCTTTCATCTCCTCAATTGTCTCATAACGACAGCCTCTGGGCTTAGGGAATAAGCAAAAGTCACAGGGAGCAAGATCTGACTATAGGGAGGCTGAGGAACTGTCTTGATGCTCATCTTGGTCAAATAGTCTGTGACAAGGATGGAGTTGTTGACTGGTGTATTGTCCAGCTAGAAATGCCACTAACCTGATTTGAAGAGTGCTGGCCTCTTCCGACGGAGTCTCTTCCTGAACTCCCTTAAAACCTCAACATAGTAACCCTAACCCTAACCCTTTAGCCAATCAACTCTGGTGTATTGACTTCCTTACTCCTCCCACACCTCTCATCATCCCTCACAGACTCCCTGCCTTCCTTGAATCTCTTATGCCACTGAAAAACTGATGCTCGATTCATGCAAGATGCTCCAAAAGCAGTGTGAGGCATTCCATGCATTTCTGTGGCATTTTTTCCAAGTTTAAAACAGAATTTTACTGCATATCGTTCTTCCTCACGTACAGATTGCATTTTTGAAATTCACCAGCTGTGACAATCAGGCTTTAGTAGGTTGTATTCCAATTGCTGCTGTAGCTGTTCATTTGAACCAGAAATCATAAAAATTGGTCAGTCACCTCATAAGATGTATAGCAATAACATACTGAATTTTCAAGAGTCTACGACAATTTTAAATGCCCATAGGGAAAAAGTCTGCAAACTTATCGTATGCACCTCGTACTTAGCTAAAAAGTTAAATGTTTTTTCAAAACGAAAATAAATATATTTATCTAATCCCTCGACAAAAATCGGATTATTTAGTTTTTTTATTTACTTTTTTTTCTTTTCTTTTTTTAATAAGAATAAAAGGATAGTAATGATAATAGTTTTACAAGTCTTGGTTACATATAGAGAGAGATAGAGATAAATGGACAGAGAGGGCGACAGACGTAAAGCATGACAGACAGATGAACAGATATTAACGATTTGAGATACAAAGTGATTGGTAAAACATACACACACACACACACACGTGCATGTGCGCACGCGCGCGCATGCTCTCACTCGGGCTCTCCTTTGGGTAGGTGGTATTGAGTGATTTATCTGATCACAGGTACTACAAGCTTTGCAAGGCTAAGTTGATAGTTTGGCGCCAGAGCCCCCCACACAAACCATTAATGGGAATGCTGAAGGGACGAAGCAATTTTTTTAAAAAGCCACTTTTGAGTCTCGATTAGTGTGTTGCTTCCCACAATGAAACGACCATATGTCACATACTGGCTTTGTGGGAGGTCAGTTAAATCCCCCCACACACACATACATATATGTGTGTGTGTGTGTGTGTGTGTGTGTGTGTGTGTGTGTGTGCGAAAATATACAGGGATGAAAAACACAAGGTTTTCAGAAGATGAATTTATTTATTGAATAGTTCGCTAATGTTTTTTGACCTTCATCAGGACGTGTGAGAAATGGATGTTTAAAAACCGAAAATTTCATAAGGGCAAATAATTCTATCCACAAAATTATCTACTGAAGACCTCGTGTGTTTTTTTTATCTCTGTACATTTTCATACCATATGATTTATTTCCTCCCTAACACTTACACACACACACACACACACACACACACACACATATATATATATATATATATATATATATATATATATATATACAAGAGTGTGCTAGAAAGTATTTGGCTCGACTAAAAAGGAACTGATCCAAAGTTTCTTAAACCCTTAAAAAAAAGAAAAACGAAAAAATTGTTTTCAAAGTGTTTTATCTAGCTCTCTCTCTCCCTCTCTCTCTCTCTCTCTCTCTCTCTCTCTCTCTCTTTGTAGGTCCGATAACTTTTCTCGAATATATATATATATATATATATATATATATAAATTATATCAGGTTAATGTCCAGAGACACTGTGTTTGGAATTATTCATATATAAAATATATGAGATTTATATACATGAGAATGCTCGATTTATGGCTATTAATATGTAAATCTATCAGAATATATATATATATATATATAAACACTTGCAAAGGGCGGGATGTCCTCGTGGCGTAATGGTTAAAGCGCTGGGTTGTGGAATCGTAGTATGTGAGTTCGAACTTCTGTCGCGTTATTACGGTCACTTTTGGACAAATCCCCTTGGGAAAGGTATGAACCCCCTCCCCTATCCTCCCAGCTATGGGTTAAATAGTACCACGACTGTTCCTCTAAACGGACGGATTTGGCATTAAATAACCCAAGAAAGTTGATATGCCATTAAATGACCAAACCGAACTCACATACGGAGCGACTATATCTGTAATATCAATGAAAGAGAACCCAGTAGACAGTTACTGTGCGATTATAAATTTATTTTGATGTTTAGCCATCTGAAGAGGCAAGACGAAAAAAACACGGCTCGTCGAAATAAATTTATTGTGGCACAGTAACTGTCGGTTGAGTTTTAGGCGCCTCTGGTGGTGTAATGGTTAGCATATTAGATTAGCTAGCCTTCACTTTCGGGCAAATACCCTTGGGAAAGGTATGGACCCCCTTATCCACCCAGCCATGGGTTAAATAGTACCACTACTGTTCTTCTAGGAGCATAGCTTTGGCATTAAATAACCTAAAAAGGTTGAGATGCCATAAAACCAAGAAACCAAACCTTAGCCAACCTTCACGAGTGAGTTCGAGTCTAATTGGGTGCCCCATTCATACGGCCTTGTGCCACATCTAAGCAAGACGCTTAGCAAATTACAACTCTGTCTGCTGAGTTTTGTTTCATTGACATTTTATATATATATATATATATATTGGGATAAGGAGAAAAGGATAGTATTGATAACAGTTTGGCAAGTCTCGTATGTGTATCATTTGTATACATATATATATATATGTGTGTGTGTGTGTGTGTGTGTGTGTGTGTGTGTGTGTGTGTGTGTGTGAAAGAAAGAAGATCATCCTTGCTACATCTATTCAACGATTAGGCTTCAAGTATGAAAGTGATGATAAGACGAAACTCTTGGAGGATTGGCACAATGAAGTTTTATAGAACCAAAAACTAAAAGAGCAAAAAAAAAACAGTTTGATTATTCGATCAAGCAGATATGAATATACATGAACAATAATGGCTTTTTTTTTCTGCGACTATTTTGGTTAAATTACTAATTACACTACAAACAAAGCAACAAAAATCCTGAAAAAAATAGTAATTCACAAAGAGGGAAAATGTCACAAGACCATCTAAAAAATTGCATCAGCAACATTCAAGGGACGTAATCGTTCTTTTAAGATTGTCGTCTGATAAATGTCCATCAGTCTAAACTCATACTGACATTTTTTAATTTATAGTTTGGTCAAATAAACTGGTCATAATGGCCTAATGCTTCATGCTGTTCTCTCAAAGGAGATTTGAAACAGTTTCCCTTCCGATCGTTACTTTTTGATAATCTTTTCTTTTCTTTATTTTCTTTTCTTTTTTTTCCGTTTCTTTTCCTTTATTTTTTTCTTCTTTTTTTTTTTTTTTTTTTCTTTTTTTGCATTAGTTCTTTTATTGCGAATCCGAAATGGTTCCCATTTTCAGTTGTTTTTTTCTTTTTTTTTTTTTGTTTTGTTTTGGTTTTTTTTCAAATAACTGAATATGCAGTGCAGCTGTTAAAATGATAATACGCAATCTACTAAAGAATGTTTGTTATGCTGAAAAGGCGTATACGTAGAGAACAGATAATACTGGCCTTCAAAGAATAAAACAAATTTTTTGCCCAATGAGAGATTTTTACTTTTTTCCTAACAATTTCAAGGTGGTGATTTTTAAAAAATCATCTTTGCTCAGCACGTCTAGATGTTTTGCTACAGATAGCCACAAAATATAATTTAAAAATTGCTATTAATGCCGCAGAAAATATAATTTTCCCCAAATCAATGATGTTTATTCCTTGTTTCTGAAATCATAAAACTAAAATTAAAAGATTAAAATGCAAGCTGAGAGTTTTCCGAGAATCTTATTAATTAAAGATTCACAGGACAAAAAATTATAGATGAGAACAAAACTTAACAAGGAATCCCCATATATAATTCATTCAATAAAATCAATTCTATACCCTTAGAAAATTTCAATAGTCTTTGAAAGTTTATCAGAAAAATTAGATAAGTCTCTATTTCTCTAAAATATCGAAAACACCAACATTGAAATAAGAAAAAAGTGCTAAAATTTGGCAAGTTTTAACAATATTCCGAATTTTAATAAACTTCCAGCAGTATTATTAAGTAATTTTCTCGTCAGCAGGTTTTAATAAAGTGTTTATCACTGTCATCATACTCCGAAAAAAGTTACTGCAATACACAAATTCATCGCCACATCTTAAATCTCATTAAATCTCATAGGGCTGTAGAATACTCCGACTGCTTCTCTGCAGTGGAGTAATACCCCCTAAACGAGTGACTTAAATATGACACTAAACAATCTGATGGTGAGGTTCCAGTAATGTTGCAGCTTTGGGGAATCCGGAGTACCCCTTCACTGCCATCGCTCCCAGGTCCACTCTGGCCCTGAGTGGTAGCACCTGATAGGGTCCTATCTATGGGTCAAATAGAACTAAACTGTGTATTTATGCTAATCCGAATTGCTTGAAATAGGACTGTTTTGACATTTAAACTGTGTATTTATACTAAACTGAATTGTTTGAAATAGAAATATTTTGACATTTAAACTGCGCAATTATGCAAAACTGAATAGTTTGAAATTGAACTGTTTTTGTATACTAAACTGAATTGTTAGAAATAAAACTGTTTTGAAACTGCACTTACGTAAAACTGAATTGTTTGAAAAATAACTGTTTATTTGTATAAACATGGATTAGACATTAAATAATCTACAAAGGTTGATATGCCATAAAATCCAAACAACCAAACCATCCACTAAATCACCCAAAAATATTCAATTCTGCAAAAAACAATAAATCACCTAATCAAAGAAAAAAAAAGAAAATTTTGCTCATTAAAAAATAGTCCTCTTTTTTCATTCAGACAATGACAATCCATTGCATAATCCGAGAGGAACAATACATTGGGCATCTCCAGAACATGATTTCCGAAATCAGCGCCACAAAACTAGTTTAAAACTCCTATAAGCATTCGTGGGGTCACTATTATAGTTGTCTTGTGTAATCAAAAATGACAACAACGGAGGGTTTTTGAGTTGTAAGAAATTTGAACGCAAAGACGTTTCAAGATATCAAACCTAAATTCAATTCCTCCTGTTGGTTAATAATATACGAAATGTATTCAAAAAGAACTGAAGTTACATTTACCAAGATGGAAATGAACAATGAATGGAACGTTTTCTTCAAAATACTCCACTTGGCATTCAAAACACTTATTCCAGTGACCTTTATATTCGTCAAAGTACCTCTGAATGTTTTCTTTTGATATGATGAGAAGCTATATCATTTTTTTTTTTTTTTTACTTTTCTTCCAAAATCTCTTCTCCATGAAATAAATTTTCAGTTTACGAAACAAGAAAAAATCGTCTGGAGGTTATTGCACATACACAGCCCTGTTTTTCACCAAAAGCATTTCGTTTATTAAGCGTCCAGAATGGCTTCAACAATATGTTTTTAAATTGGTACCGATTCATCTAGAACTATTTTGTTATCTTAGTTGCTCAGCTGGGCTAAAACTTAATTTAAATCTAAAATTTTAAAAATAATTTCTACTTCTATCTTTATTATTACGCATCGTAAATATTTATGTATAGAGGTAAATTAAAACCAGAAAGAATTAGGTTAGAAAAAAAGATCGTTTGCTTTTTTTCTGGGTTTTTTTTTTCTTTGCTTTTTTAAAGATATATAATTGACTTGCAAAACCCGTGTAAATTCTAAACATTAATTCCTCTATGCAAATAGTATTATACTATACGTATGTCGATAAATCTAATTTAAAAAAAGCAAAAAGCAGACGATATCCTGCAGAAACTACAACAGACGCAGACAACGCAGATGATCTAGCGTTTCTTGCAAATACACCTGCCCAAGCCGAATCCCAATTGCATAGCCCAGAGCAAGTAGCAGGAGGCATTCGCCTCTACATGAACACTAATAAAACAGAATCTATGTGTTTTAAACAAGAAGGAGCCATCTCCACAAGTGGCAGACCTCTAAAATTCACAAGTTCACATACCTCAGCAATGATATTTCATCAACTGAAACCGATGTTAACATACGCTAAGTGAAGGTAAAGACTACAGTCGATATGTTATTGATCATACGGAAGTCTGATTTATCCGATAAAAATAAAACGGGATTTTTCCAAGGTGTGGATGTGTGAACACTACTGTATGGATGCACCAAATAGGTGCTTACAAAATGCATGACGAAAATTCTCGATGGGAACTACTCAAGAAAGATGCATGTTGTTTTCAACAAATCCTGGAAGTAGCACCCTACAAAACAGCAACTGTATGGCCACTTACTCCCATCTTTAAAACCATCCGAGTAAGACGAACAAGACATGCGAGACACTGCTGGAGAAGTAAGGACGAAATCATAAGCGACATTCGTCAATGGACCGCTGCATATGGATGTGCCAGTGTTGACTAAACTAAAAGAACTTACTTATATCTGCTCAGTGCGGACACTGAATGTAGTTTGGAGGACTCGCTGGGAGCGATGAATCAAAGAGATGGATGGCTAGAGAGAGTCAGGGAAATCCGTGCTGTCAGCGCGACTTCATATATATATATATATATATATATATATATATAAGAGCCCAGTCGGCTAGGAATGGAGAATACACCGACTGAATCTCTGTAGAAGGGTAAGACTCTCTCCCAACGAGGGTCCTAGATATGACGCTAAACAATCTGATGATGAGACTCCAGTCCTGGAGCTTTGGGGAATGCGGAGTACGCGTTCATTGCTATTGCTCCCAGATCCACTCTAATTCGGAGTGGTAGCACCTGTTAGGGTGCTATCTATGGGGCAAATAGAACTGTTTGACATTTAAACAGTGTGCAAGCATTTAACTGTGCGCAAAGAAGAGCTCAAGCTCGTCTAAAAATGTTATCAACAAAATGTGTTTGCAAATCATATATTCAATGTATATGCATGAAGAGGATTCTGCATTAAATAACAGAAAAGTGTTGATATGCCATAAAACCCAACCAAACCAAACCAAATTAAATTGAATAAATGATTAAACAAATTCTTCGGACTAACAGGAGCAAGGGAAATCCAAAATTCTTTTGACGTCTTCCTTCAAAATATGAAGGCTCCCCAACTGTACATGGACCAGTTGCCTGGGACTGCAGAATACACAGGGAACAAGGTATTAGATCAACTGTCATTTTCGCTTGTTTATGTTGAGTTTTCTATTCAATTAATGTTGATTGCCCAGTTGGTTGGGATTGTAGAATACTCCGACTGCATCTCTGTATAGGGGTAAAACTCCTCTGATTAGTGTCCTGGATATGATACTAAACAATCTGATGGTACTATTTACCAACCCCTCCGCTCGGGCAGGATACGACACAAGGTCAATTTTTAAGCGGAGTTTAACAGGTTTTAATTCAGAGTTTTCCTTCTCCTAGACTAGTTGCCTCACCAAGGCTGAAGAACCCAGTCTGCCCTACTATTTACCCATAGCTGGAGGGAGAACAATTGGATTCATACCTTGCCCAAGGGTATTAGTGCTATGTGAAATGCAATCAGTCTCGTCCAGGATTTGAACTCGAGTCGCCGTGTTCATTTCCTACGACGATAACGACTACACCACGGGCACTAAACAATCTGATGGTGAGGCTTCATTAATGCTAGAGCTTTGGGGAATGTGGAGTACCCCTTCATTGCCATCGCTCCCAGGTTTACTCTGGCCCCGTGTGGTAGCACCTGATAGGGTCCTATCTATGGGTCAAATAGAACTAAACTGTGTACTTGTGCTAATCTGAATTCTTAAAATAGGACTGTTTTGACATTAAACTGCGTACTAACACTAAACTGAATTGTTTGAAATATAACTGTTTTGACATTTAACTGTGTGTAAAAACAAAAGCTATACTTATACTAAACTGAACTGTTTGAAACATTTGTCAAAATTCGACGTTAAATGACCCGAAAATGGTTGATACGCTGTGAAACAAAACAAAACAACCAACTGAACATAACCCCCAATTTTTTATTTTTTTTTATTTTGTACTATTATATAAACACTTTAAACCAATTTCTCCAGTTTTACTATTTATGTCTTTGTTTGATTATTACTTACTTTTTTTCTCTTTCTTTTTTTCTTTCATATATTCATACTTATAATTTATATATTTATAGACTAACAACCAAACAGGAGCAAATTATTTTTCATTTTTGATCTGGACACTTTATGTAGATTGGTTATTTCATTAGATCTATTGATGTTTTTAATGCATAAAATCAGTTCATATGCTTCGGTAGCAATATCTAATCGACTGAAAGAGATTTCAACATATTTATCAAAAAGTTGAAAAATAAATCATTATGTTGGGAAATTTCTGATTGCCTCACATACCAAATGTTTCCAAAACTTTCTTGCGGAAAACAGGCTTCCAAATATGTATTCAGTCTCTCCTTCACAAAAAAAGCACAGTACATACCTGACATATATATATATATATATATATATATATATATATATATATATATATATAAAGAGAGAGAGAGAGAAGCTGAGATGGTGTGTGTCATAAAAGACGCATAACTAAGGATAAAAGTAAAATATAAGCACACGAAATTTTTATGCAACAATAGAACCCAGCAGGCAACACTGAGTTTAGATACAATAGAAGTTGGAAACTAAAAAGATTGCCTCATTCGCTACACTCATTCGAGCACCCTTTTCTATGTTGTGTCGTTTTCCAAAAACGTTGTTGAGACATAGATATATATTTCTTATTTTCGGTAATTTTTGTAAGGTGTTGAATTTCAAATTAAATACACATACTCTTGAAGAATTGATGACTAATACTGAAATGATATCTTTTTAAACAGGAGGGAACAAACATAACAAAATAAATTGCATAAATATATATATAATGCATTTGAGACTGTTATATGATCATATTGTTATTACTAATTCTAAATGTAATAAGGTTTAATGATAAATAATACCTAGTAATATTCGTTTTAGTTTTATAATTTTCCTCCAGGGATGATAAAATCCTAGTATCTTTATTTTAGAAGAAAATTGACATTTTATGAAGATTCGCCAATGGTCCCAAGTCGAGTCATACCAATGACTTTAAAATGGTACTTGATGCCACCCTGCTTAACACTCAGCATTATAAGACACGGATCAAGAGTAAAATGGAGCAATCCAGGGAATGGAATCGTGCCCTTCCCTACATCTCGGTGAAGTAGCTATTGAAAGAGAGCCTTTGGGTCACTCTTGACTGAGGCCACCGTCTTTACTTACTTTTAATTTAAGGGTGATACAATGTAAACAAGAAATATCTTATAATTCAATGTTTTTCCGTCGGTACAATTAAGGCTCTGCCATTTTTTACCCAAATTCAATCAAACTTACTGGCATTGATAGGTTTATTTTTTATAAAGATTTTAAAGTATTTGAGAGTTGTTTCAAGTGGGATCTGTATCACATTTTCTCTATGTCCAACTTGATGCAAAAAGTTGTCTTTCTAGCGTATTCTTATTCTTCTTATCATTATTATTATTTCGTTGTTATTCCTTCTTGGGCATCTCCCCTTTTTTTACTATCTTTTCACATTAATCTTTTTTTTTTAAAGTATCTTTTCACAGAACATATACACTATTAAAACAATATCTATATACAAATATAAGTAATTCATCAAATAGTTCTCAAAAATTCCCTCTTAAATCATTTTTCTTTCAATTTTTTATGAATTCAATCTTAAAATTTTTTCACTATTGATACTTTTGA
This sequence comes from Sepioteuthis lessoniana, assembly GCA_963585895.1. Classification (NCBI taxonomy): domain Eukaryota; kingdom Metazoa; phylum Mollusca; class Cephalopoda; order Myopsida; family Loliginidae; genus Sepioteuthis; species Sepioteuthis lessoniana. Next base: position 55,469,771 of record OY757907.1, read on the forward strand.
TCTGATAAGGCATTTTTTTCTAAAAATATATTACTCAATTAGTAAAAAAAATCTAATTGGTTAGTAGATTTAATTTTCGCAATCTGTCTTGACCGTAAATTTCCACCTCGAGGAGAAATATTGAAAAAATGTCAAACATAATTAGAGATTCCATTAATTATTTTTAAAGTTTCATTTATTCTTCTTAAGTTTCACTTATCCTTCTTTCTAGTAAAGTAGTTAATCCTAATTTTTCTAATCTCTCCCTGAAACTGTATTATTTTACTCTTTTTATTATTTTTTTCACTCTTCTTTGTATGCCCTCTAATCTCAGCATTACACTAATTTCCACGTCGCGACCCGGAAGTCTTGGCCAGAGTACAATATTCTATGTATAGTCTTTTCAGAATTTAGTATATTTTTAAAAGAATATTTGCTTCCCTTGAAATAAAATTTCTAACCATCCAGACAATCATTCCATCTGCCTTTAATACAAAAGACAAAATATGAGTGTCAGCTTTAAATGTCTCACCAAAGCCAATCCGTAGATCGCATTCCTTGTTTCATTTTTTTTTTTTTTTAATGACAAACTGTTTCCCTTGGTAGGCAACGGATACAGTTTGTAGTTCGTGTCTGTTTTAGAATGATTGCAAACAAATCACAGAGACAAATCCTCTCTCAGATTAGCGTCTCACACAGCCAGTTCTACATAGATGTTAGTAGAGTTGAAAATTCTGACAGGTTGCGAATCCTCGCCAAAAGGTCAAACAAGAATACATGCATCATAAGCAATGCTGTCAGTACAGATTTTTTTCCATTATGAAAATATTTGTGATATCAGATTTGGAAAGTGACATTAATGTTAGGTATAAATAAATAAAAGATTTTAGCACAAAGTACTTCATGAACATCAATGATCATCTTAAAACTAGTATGTAATACGTGTAAGAAATGCTAGCTGTGATAAATTAGAATTGCGATAGACTGTGTAGATAAATAATTTTTTTAAGTACTGTATGTCTAAATATGTGTATATTACGTGTGCTAGAAAATCGGAATTTTTAGGCAAGAACTCTACAAACTATATTTAAGACATAGATTAAAACTGTAAAAAATATCTTCAATATTTTTCTTTTTAACAAAAAAGAAACAAACCATTTTTTGCTTTTTTTTTATGAAAAAGAAACAATCCCAAAATTCTGCTTAAAAAAAGAAAAACATACTTTCATTCATTCTAACGTAAATTGTTACAGGTCACTGGTTAGGGCACCTCTGGTGGTGTAATGGTTAGCAAGTTAGACTAGCAAACCTACACGAGTGAGTTCGAGTCTCATTGGGTGCCCCATTCATTTGGCCTTGTGCTAAATCGAAGTAAAGACCTTCGTAAATTACTACAGGTCACTGGTTAGTTTCTGTGTTTACATTACTTCAGATTATGTATGGGGATCGAAAGCGTAATAATTATTTCCGTCTTTTGAATGTAATGTTTTTTTTATTTCCCTTAAGTGAATATCTTCTGAATTAAACTAAAAAAAAAAAAATGGAAATTATTTCTGGCAAAAAAGAAAAGAAAGAAAAACTAGGAGAAAACACAGACAATTGTTTTTCAGCTGAAGAAAAAATAACGTCCAATATTAACTAATCGAAATGATTATGTCCCATCACCACATAACGGTATATTTATAATACTTAATAGGAAACAATACAAAAATATCGTCCACGCGCAAAAACGATTAAAATAAATCAATAAATAAATAAATAAAGAGCCAATATTTTTCCCCAAATCAGACATGTTAATTTATTCCGGGGTTTTACATCAAATAACCAAAATTCAAATAAAACCGTATTCCTAAAAATTTAGAAGATTAAAAGAAACATATTGTGTTGTTTCTAAACTATTAAAAAATAAGACGCTTGTACGAATGAATACTTCATCAGTCCATCATAAAACAAAAAGACAAAATGTATTTCTCAACAAAATTATCTTTTTTAAAAATCATTAAGTAAAAACTTTATAAACTAAAGCAACTTAAGTATCCAAAGTATTAACCTAAACTACATCTCTTGGTGAGGCTCCACTTCTGGAGCGTTAGAAAAGGTGGAATACCTTTTCACTGCCATTACAACCTGGTCTACTCGAACATGGAGTAGTAGTACTTTTTAGGGTCCCATTTAGAGTCAAATAGATCTGTTTAAAAAATGATTGGTATTCGATTGGACCGTGTGCCAAAAAAAAAACTCTTTGTAAAAAATACATAAAAAATGTGATTATGAAGTAGAATAAATGCAATTCCCAATGTTCTAGGCGTAAAATAACCCTAGACAGGGCGATATGCTGCTTAAATCAATCAATCGATCATAAGGCAAATCTACTAAATGAGTGAAATGGTTGACGCTTTTAAAAAACATGTCTCGAAGATTCTGAGTAAAAATGTATTTTAAAAGAAACTTTGATTTTCAATTCTGGTACATGAACTACCAAAACTAGTATAAGAAACCTTGTGTTTTATTGCTTAAGTACTAATACTTTTATTCAAATCCAATAATAAGCCAATTTGAAGGGATTTTTTAACGACGCTTTTAGTAGGACCACATTTCTGTGTAAGCCTCATGGATGTATTTAACCAACCTCTCCACCACAAGCATGACCCAAACAATCATTCCATTTGCCCTTAATCATCATCATCATCATCATATCGTGCTGGTAGCACGGATATCCCTGACCCTCTCTCGCCACTCCTCCCTATCGTTCATCGCCCTAGGTAGGTCTTCAGGACAACATCCTGTATCCTCACATAGCTGCTGAATGTACGTTCGAGCTGGTCGCCCTGCTTTTGCGCGGCCATGTGTGGGGATCCATAAGAGTACATCTCTTATGAGTTCATCTCTGCTTCTCCAGCAGTGTCCTGCATGTCTGGTTCGTCTAACTTGAATAGTTTTCGTGATAGGGGGCAGGTGGCCGTACAGTTGGTGTCTTGTGGGGTGTTGCTGCCAGGACTTGTTCAGGATTGCACGCAGCATTCTTGTGTAGTTGCCATCTAGTTTCTTTTCCAGCCGTTTTGTTAGCGTCCATGTAGTGCATCCATATAGCAGTATCGATGTGACCGCTGCCTGGAAGAAACATTTTATCGGTTAGGTCTGATTTCCATATAATCGATAGCCTATTGATAGCTGTCCATGCTTTCGTTAGCCTCGTTTCGATGTCCTTTTCGGTTGATTCGACGCTGCTTCCTAGGTACGTGAATTTGTCTACTAGTTTAAGTGGGGTTCCTTCAGGAGTGGAGATGTCCCCCGTTTGGTTATAGCACATATATTCCGTTTTGTGTGCATTAACATAGAGGCCTATGCTTGCTGCTGCTCGTTCCAAACTATGCAGAAGAGTTTCGGCTTGGTCAGGTGTATTTGCCAGTATCGCTATGTCATCGGCGTAGTCGGCGTCGGTAATTGTTGTTGCGGGGTATCTTCTGCTTCTTTTCTTCGTCAGTTCGAAGCCATTCTCTTTGATTTTGTCAATTGATGTTCGAAGTACGTAGTCTAGACAAATGATAAAGAGGTACGGGGCCAGCGTGTCCCCTTGTAGTACTCCTGCTACAATGTCAAAGTATTCTGTGTCTCCATCCGGTGATCGTACTTTTACTTTAGTGTTTCTATAGAGAATCGTTATTGCCGCTACGGTTTCTTTAGGTATGCCGTACGCTAGTAGGATTTGTTCCATCTTTCCTCTGTGAATGGAGTCGAAAGCCTTGGTAAAGTCGACAAATATTAATGTCGCTTGTAGGTTCTTTGCCCGTACACCTTCAAGGATTCTGCGGATGGTTAATATTTGTGAGGTCGTGGATCTATTTCTTCGGAAGCCATTTTGGTTAAAAAAAAATTGCCCTTAATACAATTGACAAAATATTATTGTCTGCTTTAAATGTCTCACCAAAGCCAACCCCTTGATCGTATTCCTCATTGACTTTTATTCAATGACAAACTGTAATTTAAATGACGAAGTAATTTTTAAGCAAAGTACAACTGATTGGAATTCAGAGTTTTCCTTCTCCTTGACTGGTTGTCACACTAAGGTTATAGAGTCCAGTCTGCCCAACTATTTATCCATACTTCGGGGAGAAATGGTTGGATTTATAATTTACCCAAGAGAGCACTACGTAAAATGTTAACAGCCTCATAAAGGATTTGAACTCGGTTCGCCGACTCGATTTCAGACGACAATAACCATTACGCTATGAGCGCCTACCAGCTGAACGCTTATGATTAAAAATAGTTTCATTGATCATAATTGTTTTCATTTTCAACATGGTATTAGATCAACTGTCATTTTCGCTTTTTTACACTGAGTTTCCTATTCAAGTAATATTGATAGCCCAGTCGGCTGGGGCTGTAGAATACACCGACTGCATCTCTGTAGAGGGGTAAAACTCCCCCAACGAGTGTCCTGAAAATATGACACTAAACAATCTGAACAATCTGGGGAGGTTCCAGTAATGCTGGGGCTTTGGGGAATGAGAAATACTCCTTTATTGCCATCGCTCCCAGGCCCTGTATGACTCAGAGTGATAGCACCTGATAGTGTCCTATCTATTGGTCAAATAGAACTAAACTGTGTACTTATGCGAAACTGAATTTCTTGAAATAGAAATGTTTTGACACTTAGCTGTGTGTAAACAAAAATCTGTTCTTATACTGAACTGAATTGTTTGAACTTTTATCAAAAGGAATTAATTCGGCGTTAAATGTCCCAAAAGTGTTGATACGCCGTAAAACAAAACAACCAACAACCAATCAAGTAATATTGAATATAAACAAAAAATAGGTTTATTTCCTTTCGTTAACGGCATATCAATCATCGTGGGTTATTTAATGCGAAAGCCATCCTTATAAAAAAACAGTAGTGGTACTATTCAACCCATAGCGGGGGTGGGGGTAAGGGGGTTCATACCTTTCCAGATTTTATTAATCCGACAGTGAATGTAATAGCGCAACTTGTGTTCAAACTTTCTTACTATGATGTCACAATCCAACATATCACGCCACAAAAAAAAAATAAATTAAATTAATCAAAATTAAACAAATAGCGAGCAGCATAAATTTTTGGTGTTTCATAGATATAATTACAAAATTATATTATAATTTTTTTTTACATTCTGAAAATGATTTTTTGTCGGCACGCGAAATCTCGTGCGTAATAATATTCTTTTAAGTTAGGGTAGCCATGATAAATTCTGACGCGCTTATGGTAATGGATAGCATAAACCGTACATCTATATGAGTATCTGGTTGTCCGTGTGTCCATGGGGTTTGGTAGGGACATTATGTTATATGGCTTTATAATCCCCCACTTGTTACCACTCAATCTCTGCCGCTCCCGACACTTGGGTACCTACCCGAAGGATCTATTTTTCACTGGTGACCCTTTATTTGTTATAACATCAAGCACACGGGTGAAGAGTTAATGCGGCGAAGACAAAATGACTAAACATCAAACATTGTGTTATACAAAGCCTTAAGGCAGCAACGAAGAGTGAAAAAAAAAAGCGAAAGAAAATCTATACATAAAACATACGAAAAATAAACAAATGTTAGAAAGGTTGTCATTCTCACCAAGAGTTTGATAAATCTTAGTCCATTGCGTTGGAATGCGAATTTCCCGGGCAGGCACTCATATATGTTTATATTCATGCGAAATACATACATGCAAGCACGTGTTTGCATGCGCATGCGTGCGCACGTGTGTGTGTGAATTCGGAAAGGGTGTGATTGCATAGATCTTTGTTGCAAAAGAAAACTGTGTATGTATATGTGTTTTTGCATAAAGTAAACACGATTGTGTGCCAATGCTTGTACTTTATACAGAAACACATATATGTGTGTGTGCGTGGGGGCAGCATGTGCGTGTATTTGCATATGTGTGCGTTTGGAAGAGGTATGAAGACAAGTTTATAAATTATGGAAAATAAAAACAATTTTGTTGGTACATATGCGTCTGATGTACAGAGACACATGCATGCATGCACACATATTATATACACAGACACACAAACACATGTATATATACAAATATATGCATGCATACATATATATATATATATATACCAAACAGATATTACATATGTATATGTACATTCATGTGCGTGTGTATATGTAGCTAGATAGATCGATATATACGTATGTATGCTGTTGTATCATAAATATACACATTCACACACATACACACACATACGTATATATACGTTTGCATATATATATATATATATATATATATATATGTGTGTGTGTGTGTGTGTGTGTGTGTGTGTGTGTGTGTGTGTGTGTAAAAGTATGTATAATCAAAAATGACGAGGGAGTTCCAGTTCCGTAGTTGCTAAAGTATTGAACAGTGATATCGTAGTAACTGAGTTCGAACTCTAACCACGCTATTACTTTCACTTTCAGATTAATCATCATCATCATCATGTCGTGCTGCCAGCACGGCTATCCCTGACCCTCTCTCGCCACTCCTCTCTATGGTTCATCGTTTCTGGCAGGTCTTCAGGGCTACACCCCGTATCCTCACAGAGCTGCTGTATGTATGTTCGAGCTGTCCGTCCTGCTTTTGTTCAGCCATATGAGGGGATCTTTAGGAGTACATCACTTATGAGCACGTCCCTGCTTCTCCAGCAGTGTCCTGTATGTCTGGTTCGTCTAACTTGGATAGTTTTCGTGATGGGAGGCAAGTGGCCGTATAGTTGGTGCTTTGTGGGTTGTTGCCTCCATGGCTTGTTCAATATCACTCGCAGCATTTTTGTATAATTGCCGTCTATCTTTTTCTCCAGCAGTATCGATACGACCGCTGCTTAAAAGAAACTAAGCTTCATTTTATCGGTCAGGTCTGACTTCCATATGATTGATAGCCAATCGATAGCTGTCCATGCCTTCGTAAGCCTCGTGTCGATGTCTTTTTCGGTTGATGAGACATTGCTTCCTAGGTAGGTGAACTTGTCTACTAGTTTCAGAGAGCTTCCGTCTAGTGTGGAAATGTCGCCTGTTTGATTAAAGCACATGTATTCCGTTTTGTGTGCATTGACATGGAGGCCAATGCCTGCGGCGGCTCGTTCCGAGCTATGCAGTAGTGTTTCGACTTGGTCGGGTGTATTTCCCAGAATCGCTATGTCATCGGCGTAGTCGGCGTCGATAATTGTTTTCGCAGGGTACCTTCTGTTTCTTTTCTTTGTCACCTCGAAGCCGTTTTCTTTGATTTTATCAATCGGTGTTCTAAGCACGTAGTCTAGACAGATGATAAAGAGGTATGGGGCTAGCGTGTCCCCTTGCAGTACTCCTGCTACAATGTCGAAGTATTCTGTATCTCCATCCGGTGAACGTACTTTCACTTTGGTGTTTCTATAGAGAATCATTATTGCTGCGACGGTCTCTTTTGGTAGGCCGTATGCTAGTAGGATTTGTTCCATATTCAACAATAGATTAAATAGTACTACTTCCGTTTTTCTATAAGAATGGTTTTGATATTAATATGCCATTTAACGAAGAAAACAAATCAAACCAAAAAACGAGTTTAACATAAGAAGGGAGAAAACTGTGTTAATTTATGTAAAGTGCATTTGCACTTAATTTGATTTTTTTTAATTCTCTACGTGAATTCAATTTAATACTCACTTTTGGCATCCAATTTCATACTCTCTACATGAGTTTAATACTCACAACATGAATTCAATTTAATACTCTCGATATGAATTCAATTCAATATTTTCGACATGAATTCAATTTAATACTTTTTACATAAATTCAATTTAATACTCTCTACAAGAATTCAATTTAATGCACTTTGAATAAATTTAATTTAATACTCTCTACATAAATTTAGTTTATTACTCTTTACATAAATTCAATTTAATACTCACGACATTAATTCAATTTTATACTCTCAACAGGAATTCAATTTGAAACTCTTTACATAAATTAACATAAAGGCGTACCCACCCACGCAGATTTCTATATAGTAAATATATTTTTAAAGAGAATTTGATTTCGGGTTTTTTCTTGAATATGACAAAAAAAGAAAATCAAATTGTGGGAATTATCAACTTAATTTTCTATTTTTAAGTCATCTATCTTAAGTATATTGTCGAATTTCACTATTTTTCACACACACACGTGCATACACATACATATATGTCGTCAGGTCACTCTGACAGCACGGAGTTCTCTCTCTCTCTCTCTCTCTCTCTCTCTCTCTCTCTCTCTCTCTCTCTTAGGATCTATCCCTATTGGTCATCGGTGCTAACAGGTCTTCTAGGAGGCACCCTGTGTCCACACAGAGCTGATCTAAGTCTTTACTGGTCGGCCAATATTGGTGCGTCCATGCGTAGAAGTCTATAAGAGAACGCAGCTTATGAGGTCATCCTTGGTTCTCCAGTTGTACTCCGCATGTCTTGTTCATCTTATTTGAATAGTTTGGGAGATTTGCGGTAGGTGGCGGTACAGATATTATTTTGGGAGGGATGTTGATTCCAGAATTCGTTCAAAATAGCACGCAGCATTCTTGTGTTGTTCCCATCTCCCTTTTTCTCAGTGCGTTTTATTAGAGTCCATGTGGTGCATCCATGTAGTAGTATGAACACAGCTTTTTAGTGGTAAGATTATTCTTACTGTATACGTATACATACATATAAACAGATAGGAAAACCTATCTACATGCAGTTGTGCATATTTACATATATTGCCATGTGAATATATATACAAATGAATTGTAGGTATAAATGTTAATAGACCCAGATAGATATTTGTGAATGTAGAATTATATTCATATATTCCTATGCATGCAAGCTGATAGCGTACGTGCATTTAAATATTTATGAGTAAGAAGTATCTTCATCTATTTATATATACCAGCGATGAATCTATATATACACTTCTAAGATTGTTTTTACTTACACACACATATTTATTTGTACAACGTGAATACTTATCTATCTATCAATCTATCTATCTATCTATCTATCGCAAGATTTTTATCATTGTAATACACTAAAAGCTTCTGTGTCGGTTATATTTGTTTGTCTGGGTCTGGGTGTCGCCAAAACAACTGTCTTCCAAATCAACCGAGTCAGGTTGTGTTATCTCACAAAGGTAGTCGAAGGAAAGGTTGTCGAGACGAAGAGGTGGTCAATTGATCCCAATTATGACATAAATATACAAACATGTATTTATAATTGGGTTACCATATTTATTAATATGTTAATCCAATTAAATAAGTTTGATAGTGAAAGTGAAGGTAAAGAAAATTAATATATACGTGGGTGGGTGCTGAAAAGTTTATTGATTGAAAAGTTCATGGGATGACGTCATATCTCCTGTAGGTGTCAATTTTTGTTTTTGTTTTTTTTTTGTTTTGTTTTTTGTTTTTGTTTTTGTTTGTTTTTTTTTTTTGGTCATGGGATCCAAGTATTACAACACCGATGGAAGACGTGTGTGGACCTCAAAGGGAACTATGTTGAAAAATGAACCTCATTTAGTCACATTCCATGAAAGTATCTTGGTCCGCCTATGAACTTTTCAGCTGATCATTGTACATTTTACAAAGATTATAAAATCTTTATTTTTTGATTTTTTACTTTGTACTAAAATGAAATAACTGATAAATATATAGAAATTAATGTCTTCGCTATAGAATAAAACAAAAAATTTGAAGCAACGCGGGGGTATTACGATTAACACAACCCCCCCACACACACACATATATATATATACATATATATATATATATATATAGAGAGAGAGAGAGAGAGATTATACTTAAAATTCTCTTAGTGAATAAAGCAATTTCCAGTTCGATTTTCAATTGAATGATAATTTTGTTGGGTGTGCAATAGCAATGTGCAGGATTTTTTTAATAATCCAAACTCTAGATATAACGGAATACCAATGAAATACCAATTAAACTCCTTCATTCCTAAAATAAAAGCATCAATATCATCATTGACGGCTGTTACAACGGAAACTCAACGTGTTCACGAGTTCTCTTATATGTATATATATATATATATATATATTGGCCTAATCAGTAGAGTGTTCGCCAATGATCCGGGAGACCGGTGTTCAATCCCAGGTCGAGTCATACCAAAGACTAAAAAAATGGTATTTGATGCCGCCTTGCTTAACACTCAGAATTATAAAGTAGGGATTAAGGGTAAAGTGGAGCAATCCAGGGAAAAGATTAGCGCCCTCTCCAACATCCTGGTGTAGTAGCTATCGAAAAGGGAGCCTTCGGATCACCCTCGACTAAGGTCGACAACTTTACTTACTTATATATATATATATATATATATATATATATATATATATATATACATGTGCGTGTGTGCGCGCGCACGCGCAAGGAATGTTCAAAGAGTATGAGACTGAAGCTTTATTTACCAAAACAGAAAAGGACAATGAATGGAACGTTAACTCACAAGACAATAGTTCTGTAAGCATTCAGTACATTTGTTCTGGTGAGTTTTATATTCGTCGAAGTACCTTTGAGATTTCTCTTTTGATATGATGAGAAACAGCACCGTCGTATCTTTTTTATATTTTTATTTTTTTTATTTTTTTTATTTTTTTTTTTTTTTGCTGTATTGGTCAACTTAATAAATTTTTGTTGTTCGTTTGGTTTGGTTTGGTTTGGTGGGGTTGGGTTGGGTTTGGATTTTTTGCTTAATGGCATATCAACCTTTGTAGGTATTTTAATACCAAAACCATCCTTATAAATGAACAGCAGGGATACTATTTAACCCATAGCTGAGGGATAAGAGGGTTCATACCTTTTCCTAGAATATTTTAAATGTGATACTGCGAACGGAGTTCGAACTCGCTTACTATGATGTTATAATGCAGTACATTAACCACAACGCCACGAGAAATCCCTGTTTTGTTGTATTCCTTATTTTGTGAGTTTTTATTCGGTGAGAGAGGGAGATATGTTTCAAAACCCAGACCATAAATTGACTGCGAAAGACTCATAGATATACTTTTTTTTATCTATTTATCAAACGTTTATACGTTGTACGTAAATTATCCCGATGTCGATGGGGTTTAGAATGTGCTGATTGTAACACCTTCAAAGGAGTAAGACTCTCCCAATAAAAATGTGGCGTCTTAAGTACGAGATTAAGCTGCACCTAATGGTGAGGTTCCAGTTCTGGAAACCTGAGGAGTGTGGTATACCCCTTCATTGCCATTACATTCTGGTACACTCTGAACCCAAGTGGTAGTATCTGTTAGGGTCCCAAGTAGATCAGTAGAAAAATTTTGCGTATTTGATTGGAAACTCTTAAGAAACAACTACACAAAAAGTGTAAATATGAACGTACAATAAACGAGATTCCCAAACCTCTTGACAAAAAAATAGTCATCGACGGGTTGACATGCCATTAAAATCAATTAATCAATATCTCCTAGAGAAGTCTTTGGTTACAAATTCATTTGGATTCTGATTACGCCAGACTTCTTGCAAAACATGTCAATTTGATACCAGCCAATAGGCCTAGTGAGTAGAATGTTCACAGATGGCCCGGGGGACCGGGGTTCAATCCCAGATTGATTCATACCAAAAGCACAAAAAAATGGTTCTCGATTCCTCCTTGCTTAACACTCAGAATTATAAAGTACGGACTAAGGATGAGGAGCAATCCAGGGAAGGAGTAACGCCCTCCCCTACACCTCGGTGTGGTAGCTATTGAAAAGGGAGCCTTCATGTCGCCCTCAAATACGATCGCCAACTTTACTTATATATAGATAGAGATGGGAGGTAGGTGGCCATATAGCTGCTGTTTTGTGGGGTGTTGCTTCCAGAATTTGCTCAATATAACTCATAAGTGACGTTCTCCTGTTGACCCCATCACACGAACGAGCAGGTAGTGGACGATCAACTTGAACTTATCAACAACAGCTCCGTATGGACACAGAATGTAGCCAAGAGTACCTATCTAATGCAATGGACGAGAGAGACGAATGGCAAGAGAGAATAAGAGAAATCCGTGCTAGCAGCATGACATGATAATAATGATATATATATATGGTGTAATGGGGGCACCTCTGGTGGTGTAATGGTT
>OY757907.1:55484341-55504341 GCA_963585895.1 Sepioteuthis lessoniana
TTTTTGGTTGGTTTGGTTTGGTTTTTTTGTAAACCGCAGAAAATTTTGTGCACACCATCTTATTTCCATTAAATAACAGTAGGTGATAATGCTAGGATTGAGACTAAAACTATGGGGGAGTTACCGAGGCTTAATGGCGAACGTACTCGATTGTGACATCTTAGTAAGCGAGTTCGAACTCCAGTCATGCTATTATGTTAACTTTCGAACTAATACCCTGGAGAAAAGTATGAACAACTCTTACCTCGCCCCAGGTATATGTTAAATAATACCTCTATGGTTCTTCTGCAAGAACGGCTTTGGTATTACGAAAGTTTATATGCCATTAAAGAAAGAAACAGCCCAGTAGGCTGGAGCTGTAGAATACACTGACTGCATTTCTGCAGAGGGGTAAGACCCCCACCCCAACGAGTGTCCTTGATATGACATTAAACAAGCTCCAACCTTGGAGATTTGGGTAATGTGGAATAACCCTTCATTGTCATTGCTCCCAATTCCACACTGGTCTGGAACGATAGCACTTGATAGGGTTCTGTCTATTGGTAAAATTGAATTGTTTGACATTTAAATTGTAGAGTTTGACATTTAAACTGAGTGCAAACAAATGCCTTATGCTAAATTAAATTGTTAGAAATAGAACTGTTTGATCATTTAACTATGTGTAAACAAATGACTGATGTTTAATTGAATTGTTAGAGATACATAGCAATACTTGAAACCATTAAACTGTGTGCAAAATAAATGTGCTCAGGCTCGTTTCAAAATGCTATCAACAAAATATGTTTGCAAATCATGTATGTTTAATATATACGTATTGTTGCGTTCTGGTTAGTGAACGCTTGTAATATTGAATAAAAGACAAACCACGATATGAGAGGAAATAGAGATATATTCTCAGGAAAAAGTATATACAATAGAGAGACTATTAGTAGACAAGAACATAGGATTAGTGAATACAGAATAAAGATATAGTCCAACGATAGTATTGGCTTCCATATTATTACGGTAGCAAGTAAGGTGATCTAGTGCGATCTCCAGTCAATACACCCCTCGACATTCAACACAATACACCACTCGGCATTCGACACAATACTCTGCTTGGTATTCAACACAATACACTCTTCAGTATTTTACACAATACACCCCTCGACATTCAACACAATGCACCACTCGGCATTCAGCACAATACTCTACTTAGCATTCGACACAATACACTCTTCAGTATTTTACACAATACACCCCTCGACATTCAACACAATATACCCCTCGACATTCAACACAATACACCCCACGGCATGCAACACAATACTCTGCTTAGCATTCAACACAATACACCCTCGGCATTAAACACAATACTCTGCTTGTCATTCAACACAATACTCTGCTTGGCATTTAACACAATACACACCTCGGCATTCAACACAATACTCCGCTTGTCATTCAACACAATACTCTGCTTTGCTTTCAACACAATACACACTCGGTATTCAACACAATACTCCCCTCGGCATTCAACACAATACTCTGCTTGGTATTCGACACAATACACCCCTCGACATTCAACACAATATACCCCTCGAAATTCAACACAATACACCCCTCGGCATTCAACACAATACTCTGCTTAGCATTCAACACAATACACCCTCGACATTCAACACAATACACCCTCGGCATTCAACACAATACTCTGCTTGTCATTCAACACAATACTCTGCTTGGCATTCAACACAATACACCCCTCGGCATTCAACACAATACTCTGCTTGTCATTCAACACAATACTCTGCTTAGCTTTCAACACAATACACACTCGGTATTCAACACAATGCTCCCCTCGGCATTCAATACAATACTCTGCTTAGCATTCAACACAATACACCCTCGACATTCAACACAATACACCCTCGGCATTCAACACAATACTCTGCTTAGCTTTCAACACAATACACACTCGGTATTCAACACAATACTCCCCTCGGCATTCAACACAATACTCTGCTTGGCATTCAACACAATACACCCATCGGCATTCAACACAATACTCTGCTGGGCATTCGACACAATACAACCCTCTGCTTTAAACACAATACACCCCATGGTATCCAATACAATATACCCCTCGGAATTCAACACAATACACCCATCGGCATTCAACACAATACTCTGCTTGGCATTCGACACAATACACCCATCGGCATTCAACACAATACTCTGCTTTGCATTCAACACAATAAACCCATCGGCATCCAACACAATACTCTGCTGGGCATTCGACACAATACAACCCTCTGCTTTCAACACAATACACCCTACGGAATCCAACACAATATACCCCTCGGAATTCAACACAATACTCCCCTCGGCATTCAACACAATACTCTGCTTCAACGCAATACACCCCTTGGCATTCAACATGATACTCCCTCGGCATTCAACACAATACTCCCCTCGGCATTCACCACTATACTCCCTTCGGCATTCAAAACAATACTCTGCTTGGCATTCAATACAATACACCCCTCAGCATTCAACACAATACTCTGCTTGGCATGCGATACAATACACCCTTCGGCATTCAACACAATACTCCCCTCTGCATTCGACAAAATACACCCCTCGGCATTCAGCTCAATACTCCCCACGACATTCAACACAATACTCTGCTTGGCATTCAAAGCTATACACCCCTCGGCATTAGAGACAATACACACCTCGGCATTGAACACAATACTCTGCTTGGCATTCAACATAATATACCCCTCGGCATTGAACACAATACTCTGCTTGGCATTCAACATAATACACCCCTCGGCATTCAACATAATACACCCCTCGGCATTCAACACAATACTCTGCTTGGCATTCAACATAATACACCCCTCGGCATTCAACACAATACTCTGCTTGGCATTCAACATAATACACCCCTCGGCATTCAACATAATACACCCCTCGGTATTGAACACAATACTCTGCATGGCATTCAACATAGTACACCCCTCGGCATTGAACACAATACTCTGCTTGGCATTCAACATAATACACCCCTTGGCATTCAACACAATACTCTGCTTGGCATTCAACATAATACACCCCTCGGCATTCAACACAATACTCTGCTTGGCATTCAACATAATACACCCCTCGGCATTCAACACAATACTCTGCTTGGCATTCAACATAATACACCCCTCGGCATTCAACACAATACTCTGCTTGGCATTCAACACAATACAAGCCAAGGCATTCGACACAATATCCCTCCTGATATTCAACACAATACACCCCTCTCAATGTTCCATACAATACTCTCCTCGGCATTCAACATAACACTTTCCTTGATATTAAACACAATACGCCCCTCAACATTACATTCTCTTTCTTTTTCTTTTTCTATTCTCTTTTCTTTTTCTTTTTATATCTTTTTTTTTCTTTTTTCTTGTTTGGTGCATATCCAAAATTACAAAATTCACACACATACACACACACAACCATGTATATATATATATATATATATACATGAAGTTGTTTTAGAAAATTCTTAGCCTCCCACAAAAAGAGCGTAGTTGAACTTTTTATTGTTTTGGCAACTTACGACAACTTCTTATAATACCAGAAAAACTAATTCAGATATCTGTATATATATATATATATACCTTTAAGTAAAACAAAAGAA
Source organism: Sepioteuthis lessoniana (assembly GCA_963585895.1). NCBI lineage: Eukaryota > Metazoa > Mollusca > Cephalopoda > Myopsida > Loliginidae > Sepioteuthis > Sepioteuthis lessoniana. The sequence continues at coordinate 55,488,021 of OY757907.1, forward strand.
ATCCGATTGGATTTGTTTTTCTTAAAGGAATTGTTGCTCTGTGATGTCAGTTACATTTAACTCTTTACCAGGAAGATTTAAATGTTCGAAGTTTGAATAATTTAATTGTCCTGACGGAATTATTCCCGACTCCGGTTTGACTGGACTGAAGAATATATATATATATGTATATATATAAGTTGGTGACCATTGTCGAGGGCGACCAGAAGCCTCCCTTTTCAATAGCTACTACACCGAGGTGTAGGGGAGGGCGCTACTCCTTTCCCTGGATTGCTCCACTTTACTCTTGATACGTACCTTATATTGCTGAGTCTTAAGTTAAAGTCTTTGGTATGACCTAGGATTTAACCCATGTCTCCCGGATCATTGGTGAACACTCTACCCACTAGGTCAAGATATATATATATATATATATATATATATATATATATATATATATATATGCTACTATTGTCAGTGAAGTAAAATATTGTTAATAATAAATTGTTATTTAAAGTACATACAAATCAGTAATTTATATTTTCCTAAAACTGATCATGTTTCTCCCCAGTAAAGGGAAGAATATACTTTAATATTTGAATATCTTTCACTTCAAGATCAAATGAGGAAAAGAAGAAATAATACAATTCTATATCCGCTAAAAAAACATTCTTAATAAGAACGTTTGTAAGATCTACATCGGCTTGTTTCAAAGATTTATTGTAGCAGAGGGGTGACTAAGGTTATATTCTGGTGAAGGGGTGACTGGTTATAGAAAATTAATTGACTCCACAGAACAGTAGGGTTTTTTTTGTTTCATAATGTGAGGAGTAGATTTGATAAATCACATTAGCGTAAAGGGTGTACTTGAGACGACAGACAACTAACATGCACAACAGAAGATGAGAAAATTTCTTTTGTTACATAACATAAGAAGAAATAGATTTGTCAATTCACATTGGCATGGGGAAGGTGTACCTGAGATGACAGACAACATACACAAATAGAAAATCACTCAAAATGTTTGAGAGCGGATTTTAGATAATCAGAAATTAGATCTGCGATTTCTTTAAATGTGATAAAACTTTGTATTTTGTTTTTGTTTTCTGTTTTAACAATACAGTAAAATTTATAGGAATTTACCTATGAAATTCAATAAAATGAAATAACGGAATTTATCAAAAATATAAACAGATAAAAGAGAATTTACCAAAAGTAAAAACAATATTTGGTTTTATGGCATATCAACCGTTGTAGGTTATTTAACGCCAAATCCTGTTTATACATCTATATTGATTTGTAAGCATATTTTTAAATGAGCCTGAACCTTTTTTTTTCTTTGCACACAGTTAAATGGCTTCAAGTATTTATATCAAAAACAAGTAATTTTATTTACTATTAATCATTCATTTGCACACAATTAAATGGCTCCAAGTATTGCTATGTATCACTAACAATTTGATCATTAAACTGTCTGTAAACAAATGACTGATGTTTACCAGAATTGTTAGTGATACGTAACAATACTTAAAACCATTTAACCGTGTGCAAATCAATGAGTAATGTTGAATAGAATAATTAGTATTAAATAGCTATACTTGTGACCACTTCACTGTGTGCAAACAAATTATTAATATTGAATGGAATTATTAGTGCTTGATTGCAATGATTGAAACTATTTAAATATACAGAAGCAATAGCAGTACTAGAGAGCAAACAAATTACTTCTAACTCATTTAAAAATGAAATTATGGACAAACTAATCTTATATAGCATGTATATCTATTTTATATGTGCAAACAAATGACTGGTGTAAAATCATTTCTGTGATATAGCAATACTTGAAACCATTTAACTTTGTGCAAACAAATGAGTAATAATAAAAAGAATTATTCATCTTCGATAGCAATACTTGAAACCATTTAACTGAGTGTAAAAAATGAGCTTTAGCTCATTTAGAGATGTTATCAACAAAATGTGCTTATTTAACGTATTGCATGCATATATCATATATATAAATATATATTTGTGTGTATGTGTTTATACATGTTTGTATATATGTAATATACGGCCAAAATATTCAGATGCATAGGAATCCCAAAATACGCGAAACACTGACGACTCTCTTGGTCCCGGTACGAAACTTTTATTACCTTCTTTAAGTTTAGGTTTTCGACACGAGGAGAGAGAGACACAATTTTTCTATGCTGACTGTTCGTCCATCGTCAGCTCTCGACTCACAGACCTAACCAACGCGCGCACGCACCCCGCTATCCACAAACTGCCTGGCCTCGCCCAGGTCCGAAAAATCAACTCGCTTCGTCAAAGTCCAAATCTCAACTCACTGCTTTTATTCAAAATCACTAAGAATCCCAGCCCATCGCTTCCGGACATGACGACATTCACATCCCCAGTCTCATTTCCTATCTGGGGTTTTTATAGTGACATCTGTAATTGTCACATCCTCCTCGCGCGCACGTGAACACCTGCACTCAATGTGTGCACCTAACTAACCCATGCACTAAGCTGAAAGGTTCTAAGCCTAACTAAACCGAAAGATAAGATATATAAAACGAAAAATGATAATAAAGAAAAATCCTTCCGCAATTATATAACATATATATAAACAATAAACCGGGACATTGGCCCAGCGGTTAGAGTGTTCGCCAATGGCCCGGGAGACCTGGGTTCAATCCCAGGTCGAGTCATACCAAAGACTTTAAAAATGGAACTTGATACCACCTTGCTTAACACTCAGCATTATAAGGTATGGTTCAAGGGTAAAGTGGAGCAATCCAGGGAATGGAGTAGCGCCCTCCCCTACACCTTGGTGTAGTAGCTATCGAAAAGGGAGCCTTCGGGTCACCCTCGACTATGGTCGCTAACTTTACTTATATAAACAATATTTTTATCGAGATTTGTGTATACATGTACATACATATTTATTCCCGTTACAGAGAATATTTATATTCACCAGAGTGTTCATTTTGATGAATATGTGTATACTTTTTAAATATATATATATATATATATATATATATATATATATATATATATATATATATATTGTCATCTAAAGACAAACTGTTGTGTCACAATTCTTCAGTGTGGCTAAACACGCAGGACTCTTCAAACAGGGATCGAAACCCGCCTAACTTTTCGCTAGACATGGAATCTAACCACTCAGCCATTTCGGTGACATACATCAGCTCAGGAATTCTAACGAATATGTATTAGCTTTCGTTTGTTTACATTCTGCGCAATCGGAAACCAGAGTGCTCAATTCGTTAGAAGAACTTTGCATTATGCGGGTGGGAGCTGTTAATTCCTTCGCCAGAGTGCTCAACCTCCTGGATGGAAGCTTAATGTAGTAATTTACTAAGCGGTTTGCTTTAGATGCAGCACAGGGCCGCATGAATGAGGAACCCAATGAGAATCGAACTCACTCGTAAAGGAATGCTAGTCTAGCTTACTAACCTTTAAACCACCAGAGGTGTCTATATATATATATATATATATATATATATATATATATATATATATATATATATATATAATGTACGGATGCTTTATAGATTCTATTTTTTCTACATATGTCAGATAAATATTTTGGATAATGATATCTGACTATGTTATATCGACGTTGATGTACAACTTCACTCTATCCCGTAATATAGACGCCTCTTAACATTATAGCTTTCTGAATTTTCATATATATATATATATATATATACATTCAGGGATCATACTGCATCTTCAAATGTACGTTGATTTTTTACTTCTGTCAGCTGACCATAATCGTTTCTATGTTCCTCTCGGTTCTCTCTCTCTCTCTCTCTCTTTCTCTCTCTCTTTCTCTCTCTCTCTCTCTCTCTCTCTCTCCTAATCTATATATATCTTTGAGTATATATACATGTATTTACTCAAAATGAATGCCCCAACCTTCAACAGACATATGTCGTTTATTACAAAATCCCCTTCTTTTTTTCTTCTTTCTTTTTTACTTATACTAAACTTTCATAATATTTTTGTACATTTTCTCATTACTTATCTTTTGCACCTAGCACACTCTTTCTCTCCATTTTCTCCATTCGTCTCCACCATGTTTGTCATAGTTTGTTTTGTTTTGTTTGTTGTTGTTGTTGCTGTTGTTGTTTTTCGTTTTGATTCTGTTTTGTTTTGTGTAGTTTTTGTTATCTTTTTTTCTTTTTTCTTAACTCCCCTCCATCTGCCCCGTTTTATTCTTTATTCTTTTAAAATTAATTTTCTTTGCGTTAATCTATGCCTTCCCCCCACCCCACTTATCTATTTGTATTCGAATCCGTAAAGTATTTAGTCAGCAAAAAAAATCTTTTGTTCCATATATTCTTTCGACTTCTCTTGTTTACAACTTTCTATATTTTCCTCTTATTTGTTTTTAAATGGTTTAATATGTGTGTATGTGTGTGTGTGTGTGTGTGTGTGTGTGTGTGTGTGTGTGTGTGTGTTTACCTGCATTTGTATGTGATTATGTGAACATGTTTATTTTATGCACGTGTGAACGGCATTATAAAAACTAGTGACATTGCACATGACTGCATTTTATTTTCTTTTAAGAGCAAACTTGTGTCAGTACAGTGACATTTGTGCAATAATTCGTGCATGAAAATGGTTGTGTGTACGCAATGTTATTACTTATATACAAGTGCGTGAACTCTTGTAATTAATTGCAACACAGTGCGTGTTTTTATTCCTTTTGCTTTTTGTTTTGTTTTTCTTGTTTGTTTGATTGGTTGGGTTTTTTTAGTTTGGTTTTTGTTTTATTATATATATATATATATATATATATATATATATATATATATATATATATATATATATAAGCGTCTGTATGAGCCCAGTTGATCAAGAGTTTTAGTGCGTATTTATGGTCTTAGGTATGAGAATAAATGTTTGTCTGGTTACATGTATAAAATAGACGTGTTGTATGAATATCCGTTCGAATATCATCTTATACAAGGCAATCTCGCTGGCGATGGATTAATGATCAATTAGAAAATTCAAAGCGGAAAACAATCACAGTTAACTTCAACACAACTTTCAAATTCTAAACGGGGTAGAGAGTCACCCCCTTCGTTTCCATTGCTCTGACACTCTGTGGTAGTACCAATAAGGGTCCCATCTATAGGTTAAATAAATCTGCTAAAAAGATTATGAACATATATTTGTGTAATGTATATACTTTGAAACCATGATTGTTAAATTGATTTCGGCATGAAATAACCCAACAAGAGTTGACACGCCGTAAAACCAATCAACCAATTAACCAATTACTTCTATGTAATTAGTTTGATTCTCAACGGGTGCATCTTACTTCTTATCTTGAACCAAATTTAAGTTAAGTTTTTACTTTGATGTTGCAGTCCAGTAAGTTGTCTCTTGAGCAACGTGGACTCCCCACTTAATTTTTAAGGTCTCTTGCCTAATGTGATGATTAACATGCTAGGATAGAAGATCATTGCTACAGAGTTTGATTCTCAATGAGTTTCTCATACTTCCGACCTTAACTAAGATCAACTAAGTAAATGACTATTCTTTTTCGATCAATTGCCAGAATGCAATGATTGAAAAATTACTCATGAACTATTCACAGTCATTGTTCCTACACACGTTTACTGGGAGGTTTACACTGACTTTTTCTGAGCGGATTGTAACTAAAATTCTTGGATTAGTTACTCAGTACAAAATTAATCCTTGAGTGGATTCAAACGTTCCAAACATTTCATACAAAATCTTATTTCTATAAATTCATAGCCTTATTATTCAGTCATCAAAACATTCTCTCTCGTTTTCTATCACTCCTTCCTCCCACACAGCATCTGGCTTCTCAAGAATGGGTAAAGGATAGGCTTATTGGAAATTTACTAAGCTTTTTGCTTAGATGTGGCACAAGGCCATATGAAAGGGGCACCCAATGAGACTCGAACTCACTCTGCTGGATGCCTGAAACGTCCCTGAAAGTGAATCCCGACGGAAATAAGCAAATTTTTAAACCCTGCCACGCGGGTGTTTCGATTCCCACAGGATATCCCAAATTAAACCGACCTCGTATCACATTTCAGCTTTGTGGGGAGTCAAATAAATAACTAAACTACTTTTTAGCAAAGCTATGTATTTCATCATAAAAACAATATCGATGTATGAGGATAAATTCTTCAAATTTTTCATTATCGTGTATAAGCTGGAACCTCTTAACGCGGTGAAATAAATATAAAGATCTAGAGATGATATCAGATGTAGGGGGACTTCCAATTCCAGCTTTATCGTTATTTGCAGCGTCACATTTCATGCAAACTCCTTTATCTAGAAAAAAACCGCTTTAAAATACAATGAACAGATAGGCTACTACAAAAATATCTAAATGAAAAAATGCCTAAGACTAATATTCAGATTAGAGCTCTTGGAATAATCCCCAATAAACTGGAAAAAACACTGAGGAAAGTAGAAATCAGAGGAATTATTAGACTACAGACTGCTGAGATCAACTAGAATACTGTCATTAGTTCTGGAGACTTTCAGTCACTCAGATTTCAGTGAAAACTATCAGTTTCCTCGAGCATAAGAAAACTTGTTGGAAGAGAGTATAATACTAGAAAGCGAAAGTTGTAAATTAGCATAGAAAGAGTATAAGACTAAACTCGAATGAGTTGGCGAAGTGATCCACAGGGAATTGTGCAGGAAAATGAAATTTGACCATACGAACAAATGGTATATGCACAATCCATCATCTGTCTTGAAGAATGATACACACAAACTTCTATGAGATTTTGAAATACAAACGGATCACCTATCCTCGCCCAGACGACTAGACCTTATAATAATCAACAAAAGAAAAGAGAACTTGCTAAATTGTGGACTTTGCTGTCCCGACTGACCACAGAGTAAAATTGAAAGAAAGTGAAAAGAAGAATAAGCACCTCGACCTTGCAAGGGAATTTTTTTAAAAAACTGTGGAACATGAAAGTGACGTTTATACCAATTTTAATTGGTGCTCACAGAAGGATTATCAAAGGGACAAGAGAACTTGGAAATAAGAGGACGATTGGTGACCATCCAAACTACTGCATTAGTGAGATCGGCCAGAATACAGAGAAGAGTCCTGGAAATTTGAGGAGACTTGCTGTCACTCAAACTCCAGTGAATGACTATCAGCGTTAGCTGATGCGAAAAACTCTCAAGGATTAAATGATAATAATAATGGCAAGATAAAAAGAATTTTTCATCAGTTGGATTCTTACTGTTACAGCGGACCACAGAGTAAAAAAAAAAGAATGCGAAAAGATAGACAAATACTTGTATCTTCCTACAGAGTAGAGAAAACAGCGGAACATAAAGGTGATGATGACAGTCGGCGCGCTATAACCATCTCCAAAGGCTGATAAAAAAAGAATGGTGGAAATAAAATCAAGGGAAGAATCGAGACCATACGGACCATAGTATTTTAGAGATCAGCTAGAATTCTCAGAAAAGTCTTGGATACTCGAAGAGACGCGGTAACTCAGATTCCAATAAAAGACCACCAGCTGACACTGGCGTGAAAAACTCGCTTGGAGTGAAAAAAAAATAATGATGACATGGACGATATGTCTCAGGAAAAGAAGGCGGAAGAGGACGCGCCACCGTTGAGGATTGTGTGGATTCCTCAACATAAGGACTTAAAGACTACATTAGAAATAACAAAGAAAGAGTATAGCAGCCAGTAATAATATTTGCTGCATAAGACCAGATAGAAAAACAAGAAATAAGAAAGAAAAAAACAACTGTACGAATATTTCAAGCGACACACTGGCGAGATCGCACACGAGAAAATCTGGACATGGCCACGAAGGGGAAAAATCAAGAGAGAAAATAAATCTCTTTTAAAAGCAGCACAAAACAACACCATAAGGACCAGTTATATCAAAGCGAAAATTGATAATACACAACAGAACATCAAGTGTAGGTTATGTGGAGAAAAAGATGAAACGATTTATCACATAATTAACGAATAGAACAAACTATCACAAAAGGAGTATAAGATTAGGAACGACTGGATGGAAAAAGGGATCTACGGGAAATTGCGCTAGAAATTAAAATTTGACCTTACTAAAACTGGTATATGCACAAACAAGAATCAGTCCTAGCGAATGAGATGCATAAAATTCGATGGGATTTTGAAATACAAACGGATCACTTAACCCTGGCCAGGAGACTAGACTTAGTCTTGATTAACAAAAAAGAACTTATCATCTAGTGTATTTTGTCGTTCCAGCGAAATACTGAATGAAAATGAAAGAAAGCGAAAAGAAGGAAAAATACTTAAACCTTGCCAGAGAACTAAAAAGAACTGAGGAACATGAAGATGACTGTGATACGAATTATTATATTTACCAACCCCTCCACTCGGGCAGGATATGACACAAGGTCAATTTTTTAAGCGGAGTTTAACAGGTTTGAATTCAGAGTTTTCCTTCTCTTTGACTAGTTGCCTCACCAACATTGTCTGCCCTACTGGAGGGAGAATAATTGGATTCATACCTTTCCCAAGGGTATTAGTGCTATGTGAAATGCAATCAGTCTCGTCCAGCATAGTGTCACTATGTCCATTTCCTGCGACGATAACCATTACACCACGGGCACCTGTGATACCAATTATAGTTGGTACGCTTGGAATGGTCCCTAAAAGCGTGGAAAAAAACTGAAGTGTAAATCAGAGAAAATATCGAGACCATCCAAACAACAGCATTGTTAAGATCAGCGAGAATACTGAGAAGAATCCTGGAGACTAGACGATGTTTGCTGTCACTCAGACTATCGTTAAAGATTACTCGCAAGGTTTAAGTAAGCTTTGGAATAAAAGTCTGAAAAACAACGAAAATACTTTTAACTCACATAAGACAATCCATTTTAAATAACTAACTCTTATGGTCTTTATGTTTCAAATTAGGTACACGGCGAGAAAATGTTCTTGAATTCAGCCGAAAAAATCATTCCTAATATATATAATGATTATGATCCATGTGTGTGTGTGTGTCGGTGCTTGGTGGTACACAACTTAATGGTGTAATGGTTATCGTCGTAGGAAACAGACACGGAGACCCGAGTTCAAACCCTAGACGGGGCTATTTGCATTTCACATGGAAAAGTAAACATCCAGCTAACATAACAAAATTATTCAAACTTGAATAACTCCGCTTTAAAATTGGCCAAGGATCACATTCTGCTCGCGGTGGAGGGGTCGGGTAATCATAGACTTAAAAAGAATTGACGGTTGCATAAACGACAAAGCCTTCTTAGGAGTGAAATTGTTTGGGGAAAAAATGTATACGAAACCAGAGATAAAGTTATAAACTTACGAAATACAAGAGAAAATATCAAAACTTGATACAAAGTTCAAAACGAGGTAGCTATAAGATTACAGAAAATACTTGGATATACGACACAAAATCGTTAAAGACTAACAACTTTATAAATAACAGTTAACCAATAATAGGAAAAACAAAATTTATATTTAAAGAAGACTTTTTTTTGAATTGTGAAAAATTAAGATTGTATCAATTTTGGGAGAAAAAATCATGTACCTCTCATGAGGTCCAACGATCTGAAATAATCAGTGTCACTGGCGCAGTCAAATGGGGTGGGTACTGAATACACCGACTGTATCTCTGCAGAGGGATAAGATTCTCCTAACGAGTGTCCTGTTATGACACTAAACAATCTGATGGTGGGGCTCTAGTAAAGCTGGAGGTTTGGGGAATGCGGAGTACCCCTTTATTGTCATCGCTCCCTGGTCCACTGAGGCCCGGATTGGTAGCACATGATAGGGTCCTCTCGATGAGTCAAATAGAACTAAACAATGTACTTATGCTAAACTGAAATGTTTGAAATAGAACTGTTAAAGTGTATAAAAATGAATTTAGCATTGAATAACCTACAGTGATTGATATGCCATAAAATCAAACCAAACCAATCATTGTGCCACTACAGAACTGGTTAAGTAGTATTTATAGTGACAACCTCCAAAATATGAAGAAAAATTGAAATAGAACTGTTTCTATGGATAAAAATGGATTTGGCATTAATAGCCTGCAGTGTTTGATATGCCATATAACCAAACAAAACCGAAACAAAACATTCACAGTCTATGGTAACTTCAAATTGACAGAGCTACAATGTTCGGTATGCTAAATTTAGTAACCTTTTTATACAACTATTAAAGATATCCTCCAGATATCTTGGTTCAAATGTTATCAAATGTTAATGTTATCATGGTCAACAATAACTTGTTGGTTTCAAATCACGTTCTAAACATAAGTATTCATGAAAACTCAAGGAAATATTAGCTAGAATAAGACTCAGATGACTTCCAAAAGCAACCCTGTCGAGTTGACTTCATATTTCACAAACGAATCGTCGAAGCACGATGAATCAGAATGTAGATCAAATCGATCTTTCCAAATCTAAATGAAAAAGAATTCCAATTAATATACAGACCAGTAAAAATAGGCTTCCTTTAAACACCAGTAGCAAAGCCACCAATCGATCTCTGAGCAAGAACATCAAGAAAAAGGAAGATTATTCTTATTCTTCGATCCCATTGTGAACCAAGCTACCTGTTGGAAAGAATTAAGCTTGTGAAAAAAACTCATTAGTCTGACTTTCAAACCCAAAAGTAGCGAAAGTGTCAGCAAAGTAACGAAAATAAATTGTTGGTTTTAAATTACATTCAAAAAGCAAACATTCATGAAAACTCACACAAATATTTGCTAGAATGCGACCAAAAGTTCTCTTCATAGCGACCCTATCGATTTAACTGTACATTTCATTGTTAAAACCAAATGCAACTAACTTGGTAGCCAAACACATAAATTCTGTAGATATCTTCTGAAAAAAATGGTGAAAGACTTTTAAAGCAAATCTTAATTGTTTCATTCAATGGAACATTGGTAAACTTACAATATCAAAGAATGAAAGGAATAAAAAAAAAATGGTGGTTAGTCTAACCAAATACCATAAAAACTGAATATGGGATGCAGTAAACTAAATATATTTCAAGTACCGGATCCAATATCTCAGCCAATCATCAAACAAGTTCATATGCTCTGTAATACTATGGTGGAGTTGACTGTACATTTCATAGTTAAAAATTTTCCCTTTTCTTATAGATTTTGTGGATCTTTAACAAACTATGAATACGGGGACGCTTTTGAGCCGTACTTAGCGTAACATCCATCATCGTTGAAGATGAAATAGGCGACACAGGTTTACATTCTAGACTAGGCTGTTAACTAGATCCTCATTACCAGATGCAGTTGAGTGTCAGACCCAGGAAAGGCATGAATCCATCTGATCCCCACCTCTCTGCCAGATATAGGTAAATAGTAGAACCGTCTTTAGCCTTGATAAGGCAACCAGTCTAGGAGATGGAACACTCTGAAATCAAAACCAGCTTTAAACCCCTTGAAAATTTATCTTGTTTAACAGGGGTTGAGTAAAAACATACATACTGGAATGCTTTAGCTTTGGTTTCATTCACTTTTTTCAAAGCAACAAAAATATTTCGTAATGCGTCGTTTTCGTTCTTGGATTCAGCTGGATCCAAAATTAATTGCTTTAACTCCGTGCCTCAAAATATTGACCGAAATGCATTTCGTCGATATTGTTCCAAAGAAAGAAAGAAAGAAAGAAAGAAAAAAAATTTACGAGGTTAATTGGGCTAGGTAGATCTGAACCCTATCAAGCCGGAGACATACTTAATAGGCAATGTATTTCTTGCTTTGATTTTATAAATAATCTTTTTAAAATGTCTAAAGATTTGTATGCCATTCATTAGAAAAGAAAAGTTATTTAAACATTAAACATAGAATCTTTTTGTTGTTTCGACTCTTGCTAATAAAATTTGAGGTCATTTGAACAAGAATCGGTCAGACATTACGAAATCATATCAATTTTTTTAAACACTTTGTTCATCTAAAATGAAACTTTGTTGATACATCTTCTACTTGACTGCTTAGATTTACATTAAATTTATACATATGACGTACAGTATTGCTCATAAATACGTGCAACAATCTTTTTAATCTAACTTATTTAAACCAATTGGCCTAATGAGTAGAGTGTTCGTCAATGGTCCAGAAGGCCGGGGTTCCATCCCAGTTTGAGTCAGACCAAAGACTCAAAAAATGGTACTTGATGCTGCCTTGCTTAGCACTCAGCATTATAAGGTAAGGGTAAAGTGGAGCAATCCAAGGAAAGGAGTAGCGCCCTACCTTACACCTCGGTGTGGTAGCTATTGAAAAGGGAGCCTTCGAGTCACCGTCGACTAAGGTCGCCTACTTTACTTCTACTTTATTTAAACCAAAACCATATTTTCTTAATACAGCATAACCAGCGATTGCGTGTACTCCATCGTATGCAGTTGTGGTAAAGTATACAAAGGCTAGTTAAGCTAGAGGAACATCGAAAAGCAGTGTGTCGAGGTGAGGTGGAAAAGTCAGGTATGGCTAACCATATATGGAATGAAACCATTTGCTCTTGTGAGATGAAGTCAAAATTATAGATAGGGAAGAACATTGGTGAATAAGACGTCTTAAAGAAGCAGTGCATATGTTTGGCTACTGTGGCCTGTTGAGCAGACCAAGTCTAGAGATGAATACGATTTGGGAACCATTAATCGAAAAAAGCTCAATAAAAAAAATTGTGATATAATCTGAGGTAAAAAAAATCGAACATAATACTAGTGAGTTGTATCTCATAGGTGGATGGACGCATTAGGTTAATAAATCCTGAAAATTCCCTCTGAATTGTCCAGCAGGACACATAGCGTTTGGTTGAAAAGTGCTTCTTAGTGAAATCATCGGGAGGTTACAGGTTCAATCCTGGCTACAAGGGATATTTACTATAGCTTAATACTTGTACGTAATTAGAACAAACGACTTTGATGGCACGACCTGATGACTTTTGTGAATCAAATAATAGTTCAATTCGAAATTATGTGTGGGCTCCTGAGTTCGACATGAAACACCTGTCGAAGGACGCATCGGCCAAAACGTTGTGAGCATAAAATTGAAGACAGTCATCCGATTATTCTAAGTGAGAAAAATTACCAAGCTTCATCTCAGAAATTTTGCCAAGAAAATATTTTTTTAGTTGTAAACAAAACAAGTGCTAATTTTTATGTCTACACTAACTAGTTCTTTAGGAGACCTTCCTGATCGAGCAAGGTAATCATATTTCATTTTTCCGACAAACATAATTAACAATTACTTACCATATACAAATTCGTGAAACTGCAAGTAACGCTAAAATCTTGTACTAACAGGCTTTAGATGCTTTTTCGAAACTAATTGAAGAAAAAAACGATTTTAACTATAGACTGGACAGAACTATAGTTTCCCCCCTCTCTCTCTCTCTCTCTCTCTCTTTCTCTCTCTTGTTTAGTAAGTCCTCAAGACGTCATCCAGTTCTGCACAAAGATGCTGAATGTGAGTTTTTGTTGGTCGGCTGACACTAGTATGTCGATGTGTCGGAGTCCACTGGAGAACGTTGTTTATGAGTTAGTTCTTTCTTTTCTAGCATGTCTTGTTCATCCTTCTTTTCAAGTATGTCTTAGTCATCTAATTTTTCTAGCATGTCTTGTCCATCTTTCTTTTCTAGCATGTCTTGTTCATCTTTCTTTTCTATCATATCTTGTTCATCTTTCTTTTCTAGCATGTCTTGTTCATCTTTCTTTTCTAGCATGTCTAGTTCATCTTACGCTGATGAGGAGTAAATGGCCGTACAACAGCTGTTTTGTAGGATGCTGCTTCCTGTTTTGTTCAAAACAAAATGCAGCATTCTTGTAGTTCCTATCTCGCTTTTTCTCTCAAAGCGTTTCGTTAAAGTCTAAGTAGTGCAACCATACTGTAGTACTGATAGAGCTACTGCGGGGATATATACCTCTGAGATTGTTGATGGCTGTGCGGGAAGATATCCGACTTGCGTAAAGTAAGACGGGTTTCGATCCAAGTTTCGACATCTCGGTGAGTTGTGGTACAACGAAACACTCTGTCAGTAGACGACAATATATATATATATATATATATATATATATTGCCATCTACAGACAGAGTGTTTCGTTATACCACAACTCACTGGTGTGGCTAGACATGCGAGATGTTCAAGCTAGGATCGAAACCCGTCTTATTTTACGCCAGTCGGATATCTTCCCGCACAGCCATCTGCAATCTCAGCGTAAGCGAAGAGATTTTAACGCATATGTATTGTTTTTATTTTGTTTACATATACGCTTAACGGCTACCGAGAGCTCAATTCATTAGAAGAGCTTTGCTTTACGCTAGTGACAACCAATAATTCTTTCACGAGAGCGCTCAGCCCTACCGAGGGTTGAGTATATATATATATATCCTGTCATATCCTGCCCGAGCGGAGGGGTTGGTAAATATGATATGATTAGGTATTATTTATTGCCAAACTACTGTATTAAAACTTTGTAACCACAAATATAATTGCAACACTAATGTAATCAAAAATAAAATCGTATAAATCCATATATATATATACTTGGTACATTCAATAAATTTCCAGACATTTTTGTACAGGCATTTAGAATTGTCGTAGACTCTTGAAAATTCAGTATGTTATTGCTATACATCTTATGAGATGACTGAACAATTTTTATGATTTCAGGTTCAAATCAACAACTACAGCAGCAATTGGAATCATCATCATCATCATCATATCGTGCTGGCAGCACGGATATCCCTGACCCTCTCTCGCCACTCCTCCCTATCGTTCATCGCCCTAGGCAGGTCTTCAGGACAACATCCTGTATCCTCACACAGCTGCTGAATGTACGTTCGTGCTGGTCGTCCTGCTTTTGCGCGGCCGTGTGTGGGGATCCATAAGAGTACATCTCTTATGAGTTCATCTCTGCTTCTCCAGCAATGTCCAGCATGTCTGGTTCGCCTAACTTGAATAGATTTCGTGATAGGGGGCAGGTGGCCGTATAGTTGGTGTCTCGTGGGGTGCCGCTGCCAGGACTTGTTGAGGATTGCACGCAGCATTCTTGTGTAATTGCCATCTAGTTTCTTCTCGAGCCGTTTTGTTAGCGTCCATGTAGTGCATCCATATAGCAGTATCGATGTGACCGCTGCCTGGAAGAAACTGCGTTTCATTTTATCTGTTAGGTCTGATTTCCATATAGTCGATAGCCTATTGATAGACTATTGATAGCTGTCCATGCTTTCGTTAACCTCGTTTCGATGTCCTTTTCAAAAATTCAATCTGACACTTTAGAAGAACGATATGCAATAAAATTCTGTTTTAAACTTAGAAAAATGCCACAGAAACGTATGGAATGCCTCACACTGCTTTTGGAGCATTTTGCATGAATCGAGCATCAGTTTTTGAGTGGCATAAGAGATTCAAGGAAGGTAAGGAGTCTGTGAGGGATGATGAGAGGAGTGGGAGGAGTAAGGAAGTCAATACCCCACAGTTGATAGGCCAAAGCGTTAGGGTTAGGGTTACTATGTTAAGGTTTTAAAGGAGCTCAGGAAGAGATTCCGTCGGAAGATGCCAGCACTCTTCAAATCGAGTCAGTGGCATTTCCACCAGGACAATGCACCAGTCCACAACTCCATCCTTCTCACAGACTATTTGACCAAGTTGGGAATCAAGACAGTTCCTCACCCTCCCTATAGTCCAGATCTTGCTCCCTATGACTTTTGCTTATTCCCTAAGCTCAGAGGCTGTCGTTATGAGACAATTGAGGAGATGAAAGAGGCTGTGACGAAGGTCATTGACACGCTCACACAAGAGGACATCCATGGGTCCTTCCAGAAGTTGTTGGAACGGTACAACAAGTACATTGCTGCCGGAGGAGATTACTTCGAAGGGGACTAGAGTTTCATATCTATACTATCAATAAAAGTGCCCATACGAAAAAGTCTGGAAACTTATTTAATGATCCTCATATATGTCAGGAGTGTATTCATTTTGGGGCCACTGCATATTCACATATTTATTTAGTTTCAATGTCGTCAATTTTAACAATTAATAATACCGAATAATATTCCTTTTGATTCTAAAATGCTCTACTAGAGATGATAAAATCACGGTATATTTGGTTTTGGAGAAAATTAATTTCTCGGCAAAAGATATTAGGGTGTACTTATTAATGGGCGATACTGGAATTTGATTGATTGATGTTAAGAGCCTGTGAACCCGTCTAGGGTTATTTTAAGCTTAGAGGTTTGGTAATTGCGTTCACTGTATGTCCATCCTTACATTTTTTTTGTGTAGGCGCTTCTTAAGAGGCTTTTTT
>OY757907.1:55509341-55601841 GCA_963585895.1 Sepioteuthis lessoniana
TCAATCTTGCTCATTCGCGTTTCATCCTATACTCTATCTATATATTTCTTTCATTTGCGCCTGGCCCCTCTTTCTCTCTCTCTCTCTCTCTCTCTCTCTCTTTTATTAGCATTTCATCCTCCTCTCTTTCTCTCTCTCTCTCTCAAACACACATTTCATCTCTCTCTCTCTCTCTCTCTCTCTCTCTCTCTCTTCGTCTTTGCAAAATGTTGCCAGAGACAACAAAATATTCAAGTAGATTGATAAATTGATAACTAATGCTGAAAGAAAACTATTATTAAAATTAAAATGCTCTTATAAACGTGTCTACAACATCCATTATTAATAAAGTCAACCTTAACAAGGACAATTTTTGATCAGAACCAAGTTTTCATACACACCGACGAAACAAATCCCAACAATGACGAGAAACGACGAGAGTCACTAATATGGAGAATCTTCCATCATTAAACTCCTTATCAAATCTTACTGCTTACACCAGAAAAAAAATGACACTGTCAATTTAGCAAAGCTCCAATCAAATGGTGGAATAAGGAGGCCACTGATTTAAAACCAATCAGAATGCAGCGTTTTAAAAATAGTTCACCTGCGCGTCTTACACGAGGTTCAGACTCCGGCTGAGCTATATAAAATTATTCGATATGGAAAAATAATAACAAAATAGTCTATCAAAGTGCATTTCAAGTCTGTGTGTTCCATCGGCTAAACCAATTTTAAGGATACTGAAACAAAATTAGTAAAAATCAATAAAGCTCTATTCAAATAAAACTGTGAAATTGGAATGAAATATGAAATCTCAATCAGGACTTTATAAGGATGTAACGAGGGTAACGTAAATGTAGCGTACTTTATATAACTAACTGTAACTTAATATTGTAACTGGGTAGTTTTCTGGGCAATGAGATAAAAAGGTTAATACTGAAATTAATTATGAATAAAAACAAGCAAGCATTTAAACAAATAACAGGAGGTTGAATTGTCATTCTATAAATAATTTTTGATAATGAGCAATGATTTACAAAAGATATGTTGCGTAAACGTTCATTTTTTAGAGTGTTCGGTGAACACAAATGTTTTTGATATTCTTTTTAATTACATACTTTTACCCAGTCGGCTTGGGCAGCAGATTACACCGATTGCTTCTCTGCAGAGGGGTAAGACACCTCCTAACGAGTTTCCTGGATATGACACTAAACAATCTGATGGTGAGGTTCCAGTAATATTGGAGATTTGGAGAATGAGGAGTACACTTCATTGCCATCTCTCCCAGGTCCACTGTGGCCCGAAATGGTAGCAGCTGATAGGGTCCTATCGATGGGTCAAATAGAAGTAAACTGGGTACTTATGCTAAACTAAATTGCTTGAAATAGGACTGTTTTTGGCATTTAAACTGCGTACATATGCTAAACTAAATTGTTAGATATGGAACTGTTTTTATATGCTAAACTGGATTGTTTGAAATAGAAATGTTTTCGACATTGAAACTGTTCTTACGCTAAATTGAATTGTTTGAAATAGAACTGTTTTGACTTTTTACGGTGTGTAAACAAAAACTATACTTATAGTAAACTGAATTGTTTTATTTAGAACTGTTTAACTAAACTGAATAGCTGGAAATAGAAATGTTTTTGATAATTAAACTGTGTACTTATGCTAAACTGAATTGTTTGAAATAAAACTGTTTATTTGTATAAAATGGATTTGACATTAAATAACCAACAAAGGTTGATATGCCATAAACCCAAACAAACGACAATTACATACTTACGTCAGTCTTGAATTTCTTAGAGGATAATACTACTCAGTAGTGAGAGGATTCAGTATATTCAGACTCACTGGCTTGGGGCGGCAAAACAGGGACTGGTTATTTTTGGAATTTATGACGCATGTGGGTCGTTTTCTATTTTTAGATTTAGGGTACACGTGGGTTAGGATCGCTTCAAAATAAATTTGGAGTGTTCCTTATACATAAGTCTAATAATACGCTAGCGTTTAGGGAGTGTCTCAATCAGCATCTCCTGTTTCACTTTTATGTAAGATATAAGACAAGATATCCAACAATAACAAAAAATACAAATAAATTGCAACGCGAGGTAGATATGTTATGTCAATATTGATAGAAACGTTCGATTGGAGGATTTGGTTTCTTTATTTAATGGCATATCAACCAGAGTGGGTTATCCAGTGCCAAAGCTATAATTGCAGAAGAACAGCAGCGATACTACTTAGTCCATAACTGTGGAGTTAGGGGTGAAGAGAAGAAAACTCATACCTTTCCCCAGGGTATTAGTTCAAAAGTGAACGTAATAGCGCGACTGAAGTTCCAACTCGCTCACTTCGAAGACGCAACCGATCACTTTAGCCATAACGCCACCGAACTTTCCGCAGAGTCAAACGAAGTAAGGATAAATTAGTTACCTTCTTTTTCGAGATTTATTTTTCAGTTTGATCCCATCTTTATTTTGTTGATATTCAATTTATCTATGAACCGAGTAATTATATATATATATATGTGTGTGTGTGTGTGTGTGTGCGTGTGTGTATCATTCAGTCCAGTCAAACTGGAGTTGGGAATGATTCCGTCAGGACAATTAAATTATTCAACTTTAAATCTTCCTGGTAAAGAGCTCAATGTAACTGACATCACAGAGCAACAATTCCTTCAAGAAAAACAAAATCCGGTCACATTAGGATTTGGATTTTTTGTTTAAAATTTTCATTATTACCAACCAGTAACGAAAGAAAAACCGGAAGTGGGCTAAATGGGGAGGAAACTCTTCACCCATCCTCAACCCCCTCCCACCCGTCCCTCCTGAATACATTCTGGTGGTATTAATTATATCCATTGGATCTGAAGAAGTCCTGTTAAATTTGGTGTTATCGATTCATATCAATACCCGTAGCAAGATAGAAATAAATTTATAATCCTAATGTGACCGGATTTTGTTATTTATATACATATATATATATATATACGAGGGTTCTTCAAAGCGTTATAAGCTTCACAAATATTTAAAATTTGCTGCACACCTCTCAAAATTGTATGAGCACTGAAAGTAAGACAGAAATCTGAATTGAATTACCATGACCAGAAAATCTGGCAAACACTTGCACGACATACAGAAACACTGGACCGCTGTTTCGACCTTATTAGGTCTCATCAGCAGTGTATATACCGTGATCTCCCCCACTGGAGATTGATCACGGTAGACACTGCTGACGAGACCTAATAAAGTCGAAACAGCTGTCCAGTGTTTCTGTATGTCACGCGCAAGTGTTCGCCGGATTTTCTGGTCCACAATATAATTCTTCGACTTAAAAAAGAAAATTTACAAATCTGAATTAGTTTTTCTAGTTTTTAAGAAGTAAGTAATGTATTGACACAACAAAAATTTTCTTCTTTCTGTGTGAGACTTGGAACTTTTTGAAAGATCCTCTTGTTGGTTGTTGGTTGTTTGGGTTTTATAGCATATCAACCTTTGTCGGTTATTTAATGCCAAATCCATTTTTATACAAATAAACAGTCCTATTTCAAACAATTTAGTTTCGCATAAGTACACAGTTTAATTGTCAAAAATATTTCTATTTCCAGCGATTCAGTTTAGTCAAACAGTTCTAATTTAAACAATTCAGTTTAGCATAAGTATGCGGTTTAGTTCTATTTAACCCCTAGATAGGCCCCTATCAGTTGCAACCATTCCGGGCCAGAGTGGACCTGCGAACAATAGCAATGAAGGGGTGCTCCGCATTCCCCAAAGCCCAAGCATCACTGGAACCTCACCATCAGATTGTTTATCTATTTTTCATCAAAATGAATACGCTTAAGTAAATCGGATATGTGAATTAGTACAACATGCAAGCGGGGAGTCTCTAATAGCTAACGTGCAGGACTGCTGCCTCGAAGTAAGCGAGTTCGAACCCTAATTGTTCTATTACGTTCACATTCAGACTAATAACCTTGGAAAAGGCATGAACCCCCTTATCTCCCCAGCTAAGTACCACAGCTGTTCTTCTACAATAATGGCTTTGGCATTAGATAATCCGCAAAGGTTGATATGTCATTAAACAAAGAAACCGAAACTAAGACTAAATGTTGGGTAGGGAGCTAATTTTTTGTTTCAAATTTTCATTGATTCTGTTCTTAACTTTCCTTGAAATTTCCTTTTTTCTCTATTCACATTTGATAAATTCCGTTTCCCCCCACCCCATTTTATTGTATTTTATAAATTACAATTAATTGTACTATAAATACCATTAAAACAGAAAAAAAAACAAAATTCAAAATTTTGTCACATTTAAATGAATTACAGATTTAATTTCTATTCATTGAACAATCCGCTCTCGAACTTTTTCTATAATCTTCTATCTGTGCGTGTTGTCTGTCATCTCATATTGGCATGTCCCCATGCCAATATGAGACGACAAATCTATTTTTTGTGTTTTTCCCTCTCCATTAACGATCTCTGACATAGCAGTCATTAGTGACTACGCTACATAGATTACACACAGATCTCGGCACGGGCCCGAGCAAGGTTGTATGTAAGAGTGGCAGTAACTCATGCTACAGAACCCCACCTTTTCACCACGTGGCAATCTTTCATCGTGGCTTGCACAATCTCGCTCGATATCCGATACTTCATAACCAACCCCACCTTATGATACTTTCCAAAAAGAGATCTATCAGCCTGCTATTACGATTACTAGACAAGTGGGTCACTGGCCTTGGTCGAAATCGTACAAGCCACCAGTCAACTCAACAAGGAAAAACGAATTCCGAGGATATACTTGCTGTTTCTTTATTTTCTCTGCGAGTTCTTCCTATTTGTGGAGCTGGGCGTATGACACTTCCGAAATTGAACTTGAGCGCTGATTCCTATCTTTCTTAGGACAACCTATCTGGAAGAAGGAAAGACTCTAAATTCAAAACCTGAGGAGTACTATTTGGAGAATCTGTTACACACTGGTTCACCATTCTTTTATCAACCCACCTTAAGAATGTGAATCGCTTTATATAAACCTTCAACCAAGTCACCAATTCATCTGTATAGTTCATTTGCTATGTTTGACTTAGTTTAATGGTCGTCATCAATACTAATGGAGGATCATTATAATTGTAAAGAAATAATAGGAACTAGCCCTCATTGTTCTGGTAACCTGGTTTTAGAAGTGGGGATAATTCTCAGGAATAAACCGGCGGTCCCATACTTCTTCAAGTCTACAACTGGTTTGAGTTCAGTGTTTTCCTGCTCTTAAACCAGTTGCTATACCAAGATTAAAGAGTTAAGCCTGTCTTACTATTTATCCTCAACATGAAAGAGAATAGTTGGATTCATATCTTTCCCAAGGGCATAAGTGCTATGTGAAAGGCAAACAACCTCGTTCAGGATTTGAACTTGAGTAACCGAGTCCACTTCCTAAGACGTTAACCGGTACGCCACAAACGCCTCCTTACTGGAAATAATAAATTAATAATTCTAAATGCAGCTCATGCTATCTCTCCTATATATTCACATACTCTAGATTTATTGGAAATTACTTTTAGATTAAGTAATCTTTAGGAACTAGAGACGTTGTAGTCAACATTCAAGTAATTTTACTACAAGTTAATTCTGGAAAAGGACTTAGAAAGCAAAAAAAATAGGATATATATTAACAGTGTCAAAAATCTCGGCTCGTAAAAATTTAGGAATGGATCATTTTTCGGTGATTGAGCGATAATTTATTTTAACGCGTTCGTCTTCTCATTTGGGGCTTTTTAGTGACGTCACTGTCTTCGGGGACTGTGCAAATATTTCAGTGTTGATTGATATTTGTGTGCCGTGCTAAACCGCGCGTGTAATTGCAGGCACATATAAAATTACTGGTCGTGTGTGTACATGTACACAAATGTGTGTGTGTATATATATATATATATATGTGTGTGTGTGTGTGTGTGTGTGTGTGTGGCTATCTCACTCTCGGTGTGGTTGTTAGTATGTGCGTAAATTGCAATTTTTAAAAAGGAAAACTTTGTTATCATTTTGTACACAAACATAAAATTATCCGTGGAAGCTTCTGCCAGATTGTGTGTGAATGTGTGTATAAGTGCAAGTGTAACCAGCAGAGCATAAAATAAAATCTCTCTCTCTCTCTCTCTCTCTCTCTCTCTCTCTCTCTCTCTCTATCTATCTATCTATCTATCTATTTATCTATCTATCTCTCCCTCTCTCTCTCTCTCCCTTCCTCTCTCTCTCTCCCTCTCTCTCTCTCTCTCTCTCTCTTTGCGTATACTTTTATCGTGATCATATAATGGAATGTATGTTATTCTTCGCTGATCAGTTTCTCTCTCTCTTTATGTGCGTCTAGGTCTGGAGGAGAAGAAGAAAAAATAGAGAGATTTTATTATTATTTTTTTTTTTTTTAGGTTTTTTTTTCTGTGCTTCTAATAACACCGTAAACTTAAAACCGAGTCCTTTTAAAAACACGATAAGGTTAGTATTCAACGAGGATTGACCGAAAAGTTCATGGGCTAACCAACATACTCTCCTAGAATGTGACCTAATGATGTATATTTTTTCAACATAGTCTCCCTTGCGATCCACTCACTTCTTCCGTAGGTGTTGCAGTGCTTGGAACCCATGGGTGTAAAATGTCAACATCAAATATGACGTTATCATATGAACTCTTCAATTTTTCAGCCAACTATCGTAGATGTATTGGAAATGCAACTGTGATGTGTTTGCTTTTATAGATGCATCTTGAAATGGTAATTTACTAAGCTTTTTGCTTAGATGTGGCACAAGGCCATATGAAAGTGGCACCCAATGAGACTCGAACTCACTCGTGTAGGTTTGCTAGTCGAGCTTGCTAACAATTACACCACCAAAGGCGCCTAGATGCGTCTTGAAATGGGACAGTAATAATAGCTAATAGCACGGAAAATGTAATCAGCGAAGCGAGTTCGAATTTCAGCAGAGGTAATTTATGTTGTCTTTTGATGCTATCTTCCCTAATTAGATATATAGACAAAACCTCTGGTTTGGTTTGGTTTGGTTTGGTTTGTTGGGTTTTATGGCATATCAACCTTTGTAGGTTATTTAACGCCAAATCCATTTTTATGTAAATAATCTGTTCTGTTTAAAACAATTCAGTTAAGCATAAACACGCAGTTTAAATGTAAGTACGGTTTAATTGTCAAAAACATTTCTATTTCAAGCTATTCAGTTTACTCAAACACTTCATTTTAGCATAAGTATGCTGTTAGTTCTATTTAACCCATAGATAGGGCCCTATCAGGTGCTACCACTCCGGGCCTGAGTGGACCTAGGAGCGATGGCAATGAAGGGATACTCCGCATTCCCCAAAGCTCCTTCACTGCTGGAATCTCACCATCAGATTGTTTAGTGTCATATCCAGGACAATCGTTAGGAGGGGTTTTACCCCTCTCCAGAGGTGCAGTCAGTGTATTCTACAGCCCCAGCAGACTGGGCAAGACAAAACCTCTTATCAATGGCATGCTATTACAGAGAATAAAAGAGCATTTATGCAAACCAATTTCCCATACCTACTTTATCTGCCCAGGTGCGAGTAACAATAGTTAAACTTGATTGACCCCAATAAGATAAAATATGTCTGTTCCTGTGTACTTTAATGCTTTTATGTGTAAGTATATGAGATTCGTTAATTTTTTATAATTATACACACACACACACTACGTGTCAAAAGTATTTGGCCTCCCTCAAAAACTTTTTATTTCTCATCCTAAAATTGTTATTTTTAATGAAACAATTTAAGCACCACAATGGTTTTATTTATTACATTAAATACAAGTCTTCCTGGGCTGCATTAAATACAAATTAAATCAAAAAACACATAAACTTCTTAAACTTTTGATTCATCACCCCCTTTAGCCGCTATCACTACTTCACAGATTCTCACCCTTCTTTCCACCAAAGACTAGAGGTAGACTGAAGATAGTTTTGCCCAGCCTTCTTGCTAGATTTGCCTGAGGTGAGCTGCACTTGTGGGTTCTTTAGTTCTGACTTTTCGGTCAACTTCATCCCACACCAGTTCAATGGGATTTAAGCCCGCTGATTGCGTCGGCCAAGAGATCAATTGGAGAACGTGTTGTTCCTCTTTGCTTTTAATGTACTACTGGTACTAGTATGCTTTTGGTCATTATCTTGCATAAGTACAAATCCTTACCTACAACCGGCGTTCCAGATGGGATCGCGTGATGCTGCAATATGCCGTGATATCCGGTCTGATTCAATTTGCCCTTCACCTGGTGCAAATCCCCGACTTTGCAATTGGCAAAAGCCCTTCACACCATAATAGAGCTTAATGGTTTGTGTGATTCAGGGGGTTGCAGTTCTTCAAGTAACTCTTCCATTCACACAGATCCCTTTTGACCCAAATATATTGAACTTAAATTCGTCAGTCCAAAAGATTTTATTCTACTGTTCTATTGTTCAATTTGTGTGCGCCTTAGCCCACGGGAGCCTTTTGAAATTGTTTTGCTTCCTCAGTAGTGGTTTCTTGACAGCAATCCTACTATATAGGCCAGCTTTACAGAGTCTTCTCATCACAGTAGATATTGACACATTTTTCACGACATTGGTTCAGTTGTGCAGTGATGTTTGAAGCAATCAGCCTTCTGTCACTTAAGCTGAAGACTTTGATGAAATTGTCCTCTATTCTTGTTGCTTTTGGTCATCAGCCCTACTTTTGGTCTTGTTTTGTCTCATTTCTTGATATCTCCAAATAGTATAATCCACAGTAGTTCTGAGAATTTTTATTTTTAGTGCTAAAGTAGAAAAACGCCTTCAAATCAATTTTTTCAAAAGATATTTCGTTATAAGGTTAAAGTTACTGAGGAAGACTTGTATTTAGTATTATAAATAAAAACATTGTGGTGCTTAAATTGTTTCATTATAAATAACACTTTTAGGATGAGGAATAAAAAATTTGAGGGTAGCTAAATACTTTTGTCTGGTATTGGTCTAATGAGTAGAGTGTTCATCAATAGTTCGGGAGACCTGGGTTCAATCCCAGGTCAAGTCATACCAAAGACTCAAAAATGGTACTTGAAGCCGCCTTGCTTAACACTCAGCATTATAAGGTACGGATTAGCACCCTTCCCAATACCACTGTGTAGTAACTATTGAAAAGAGAGCCTTCGGGTCACCGTTGACTAAGGTCGCCAACTTTACTTAATAACCAGCTCATTGACATAGTGGGTAGAGTGTTCGCCAATGGTCCAGAAGGCTGGGGTTCAATCCCAGGTTGAGTCATACCAAAGACTTTAAAAATGGTACTTGATACCTCTTTGTTAAACACTCAGCATTATAAGGTAAATATCTAGGGTAAAGTGGAGCAATCCAGGGGAAGGAGTAGCGCCCTCCCTTACACCTTGGTGTAGTAGCTATTGAAAAGGTCGCCGACTTTACTTTCTATATATATATAGAGAGAGAGAAAAAGAAAGAGAGAGATAATGATGATAATGATGAGTGTCCACTTGTTTTCGAGGATAAACACTAACAGGTTTGATATATTGATTCCTATCTAATACTAATAATTTCATAGTTACAAGTAAGTATTTCTGTCTAATAATAGCCATTTGTTTGCATTCAGGAATATGGTTTCTAATAACTAAAAATAATCCCGAGAAAAACAATTATAACTCCAATAGTTGATTTATTGATTGATTTTTATGGCATGTCAACCATACTGGGGTCATTTTTTGCCAAGTGGTAAGGGAATCACATTCATTTTACGTTCATATTTACTTTTTTTGTATAGTTGTTTCATAATAGGTTTTGTTTTACACACGGCCTTATCGAATACGAATAATCTTTAAACAGATCAAGTTACCCTATAGATGAGACCTTAACAGGTACTACCACTCCGAGCTTGAGTAGACCTGTGAGTAATAGCAATGAGCGGGTACTACATACTCCCCAGATCTCTAAAACTGGATCTTCACCATTAGATGCAGTTTAGAGTCATACTCAGAACACTCCTTTTTTAGCGGTGGTCTTACCCATCAGTAGAGGAAAACAGTGTATTCTAAACTCTGTCAATACGAAAGATTTGTTTGATCTTCTTGATAAGAATGGAAAAAATATTGCATGAAATATCGATATATAATTTTTTGTCTTTTGTCTTCTTTCTTCCTTCACTCATGTTTCCCCTTTCTGCTTATCAATTTCCTATTTACAATGATCTACAATTATTTACAATAATTTACAATCATCAAGTTAAACAAATTTGCGGTACATTTCCAGTGGAATATAAATTTTAAAATAAATGAGGTCATGATAAGTGGAGTCATAATAAATAGAGTCATAATTTTAATAAAAAATTGACAAAAATAAATCCTACAATAAAACGAATAACGAAGGCTAATCTCAAAAGAGACGAAGCAGAGGAGAAAAAAATTCTCCATGAAATCAAAATAAGTCCCTTGATAATTTGAATTTATGGGTGAGTTACATATGCCTACATAAAGGCCTGATACCGTGTGTTGACTACAACAACCTCTAAGATATTCAGATGGTGGTTTGTCCGGGGATTATATGATACAGCGAAGAACTTTCTAAGAGAAATCATCTTGAGGTTGTAGGTTTGTTTTTGTTTGATTTGGTTTTATGGCACATCAACCATTGTAGGTTATTAATGCCAAATCTTTTTTACTCAGATAAACAGCTCTATTTCAAACGATTCAGTTTCGCATAAGTACACTGCTTCAATGTCAAAAACAGTTCAATTTTAAACAATTCAGTCTAGCATAAGTACGCAGTTTGCCATTGCTCCCAGGGTCCTATCTATGGATTAAATAGAACTAACTGCATACTTATGCTAAACTGAATTGTTTAAATTAGAACTGTTTGACTAAACCGAATAGCTTGAAATAAAAATATTTTTGACAATTAAACTGCCCTTACATTTAAACTGCGTGCATATGCTAAACTGGATTGTTTGAAATAGAACTGTTTTTGACATTGAAACTCTACTTACACTAAACTGAATTGTTTAATATAGAACTGTTTTGACATTTAACTGCGTGTAAACAAAATCTGTACTTATACTAAACTGAATTAGCTGAATTAGAACTGAATAGCTTGAAATAGAAATGTTTTTCCCAACTAAACTATGTACTCATGCTAAACTGAATTGTTTGAAATAAAACTATTCGCATAAAAACGGATTTGGCGTTAAATAACCTACAAAGGTTGAAATGCCATAAAACCCAACCAACCAACTAGACATAAAATAACTCTAAACTGGTGAGACATGCCGTTAAAATTAATTATTGAATCAATTCCTCAATTAGTTAACTGTGCATTACAATGATTCTTCTTAAGTGGTTTTCTGTTGCTTTTTTAACGATATGAAGTAGTCATATAATTTTTGAAAGAAAGATGATTTACTAAGAAATCAGAAATAATTTTTTAATCCATAACGACTGAGCATTTGTTATTTGCCATTTCTGTCAATACAAATAACGCTGAAGTTTTGAAAAAGAGTTCATTTTAATCATATGGATATCAGCCTTTCCTACTATTTCACAAAATATCTGATTGATATAAAGTTTATGAGATGATTCCATAACTATATGAGAACCATAATATTTTTAAACGACAAAAAAAGGACTTCTATAAGATACATAATACTTTTACAGTTTATCATTGATTATTAGTTATTTAGTAATTCATTTCTGTGATGATGCCAATAATCTAGATAGTTTTAATTAGTCTAATAAGAATGTGGAAGGTGTAGATGGCATAATGGTTATTGATTTGGTTAGGTTGGGTTAAGTTGGATTTTATGCCATATCAACCATTGTTGGTTTGTTTTATTTTGGTTTGGTTTTGTCTCATATCAATCATTGTTAGTTATTTAATACCAAGTCATGTTTATACATATATATTTAATATATATGATTTGTAAACACATTTTATCAATAACATTTTGAAACGAGCCTAAGCTCACAGTTAAATGGCTTCAAGTATTTCAATCTAACACGAATAATTCTATTTACTATTAATCATTTGTTTGCACACAGTTCAATCGATATTCATATGATTTCTAAGTGAATATTTTGTAGGTAATTTCATTTTTAAACGAGCATGAGCTCATTTTTTTGCACAGTTAAGGGGTTCGAAATATTTCTATTTACTATTAATCATTTGTTTGCACACAGGTAAATGGTTTCAAGTATTGCTATATAACACTCACAATTTAGCATCAATTTGTTTGCATACAGTTTGTAGATAATTTAATTTTTAAACATGTTACTGCGAGTTTGTTTGTACATGGGTATTGGTATTTCTACAGAGTTATATTGTGTCAATAATTGCTATCAAACAATAATAATTTTATTCAATATTAATTATTTGTTTGCAAACCGTGAAGTGATTACAAGTATTGCTATTTAACACTAATAATTCTATTCAACGTTACTCATTCGTTTGGATGCAGTTAAATGGTTCCAAGTATTACAATGTATCACCAACGATTCAAATAGACATCAGTCATTTGTCTACACACTTAAATGGTCAAAGAGTTCTATTTCTAACAATACAATTTAACATAAGACGTTCGTTTGCACATAGTTCAAATGTCAAAAAGTTCAATTTGATCCATCGATAGGACCCTATCAGGTGTTACCACACCGAAACAGAGTTGAACTGGGAGCGATGATAATGAAGAACATTCTGCATTCCCCAAAGCTCCAGCATTACTAGGGCCTCATCATCAGATTGTTTAAAGACATAGCCAGGACACTCGTTGGGGGGTCTTACCCCTCTACAGAGGTACAGTCGGTCTATTCTACGGCCCCAGCCGACTGGGCGGAATGGTTGTTGATGCAGCTTCGGAGAAGGAAGTGGGGGGGTGTTGGCATTCACTTTGCACTAATACCTATTTAAAAAAGACATAAATCTACTTCTACTGCTAACTAGGAGTAAACATAGTAGAGATGGTTGGGCTCTTCGGCCTTTGTAGTGCACAACCAGTCGAGGAGAAGGAAATTTTTGAATTCAAAACTCTGGAGAAGTCAATAGGAAACCAATGTACTATCTCTCCCAAGAATAGTCTTAGTTTGGCCGACCGACTGGGGTTGTAGAAAACACCAACTGCTTCTCTGCAGAGGGATAAGACCTCACACACACACAAACACACACACTAATGAATGTCCTAGATATGACACTAAACAATATGATGGTAAGGTTCCAGTGATGCTGGAGCTTTAGGAAATGTGGAGAACCCTTTCATTGCCATCGCTCCCAAGTCCACTCTGACCCAGAGTGGTAGCACTTCATAGGGCCTTATCTGTTGGTTAAATAGAACTAATCTGCGTACCTATGCTAAACTAAATTACTTGAAATAGAACTGTTTTGATATTTAAACTGAGTAGTTATGCAAAACTGAATTATTTGAAATAGAACTGTTTTTGACATTGAAACTGTACTTAGCCTAAACTGAATTGTTTTATTTAGAACCGTTTGACTAAACTGAATAGCTTGAAATAGAAATGTTTTTGACATTTGAACTGCGTACTTATGCTAAACTGAATTATTTGAAATAGAACTGATTATTTGTATGAAAATGGATTTTGCATTAAATAACCTACAAAGATTGATATTCCATAAAACCCAAATAACCAACCAACCAATCAACCAATATTTACTGATAGAAGCTGTAATGAGCCATGATCGCATGGAAAAATCTTATCAGTGCGTATGTGTGTGTGTGTGTGTGTGTGTGTGTGTGTGTGTGTGTGTGTGTGTGTGTGTGTGTGTGTGTGTGCAACAGTCTCGGATTATATTCTATATACTTATATTTCTTATGATGTTCGGATTAGTATTTACAAATGTTTTAATACTTTTGAGAGTAACGGTAAATGTACGAAGTTGACAGAAAGAACAAAACAAAACAAGATAAAAATAAGTCGAATGAATTTCAGAGAAAGAGAGACAGTAAGAGGAGGTAAAGGAAAGGAGTATCGTTTACTCTATGTAATTATTATTTCATTGTACATCAGTTCGTGAGATAAGTTGTACATTTGGTGGACGCGCATGCGCATTCGGTACGCGCCGATTGTGCCACTGTATAAAATGAACAATTAAATACAATAACTACAAAAATCCTTACTTAACACTTCGTTGTCATTGTTAAAGCGTTTATCTTTTTGCCATTTGTTTT
Organism: Sepioteuthis lessoniana; assembly: GCA_963585895.1. Lineage (NCBI taxonomy): Eukaryota > Metazoa > Mollusca > Cephalopoda > Myopsida > Loliginidae > Sepioteuthis > Sepioteuthis lessoniana. Next base: position 55,523,529 of record OY757907.1, read on the forward strand.
CTTTCTGTTTTTATTTTGTTTTTTGTTTTGTGTGTGGGGGGGTGTTTTTTTGTCTTGTTTGATTTTATTTTTGTTTTTGTTTTATTTATTTATTTATTTATTTATTGTTTTTTTTTGTTTTGTTTTTTGCGACGAGCAGAAGATGGAAGGAGGAGAAAGAGACGCAACTACCCTTTAATTGTTCGTTTGTCAATCGTTTAAAACGTGAAAATGCGCATTACTCCATTATTGCTTGAGACGATGGATTTCTTATTGCCGGATACGAAAGAGATAAGAGGACGAAGAAAGGGAGACGGAAAAAAAAAGCACAAGGACTTTTCAAATTACGATTCCACGATAGAGATGAAGAATGTCGCCCAAAACCAAATTGGGGAAACTGAACGGCCAACTGTTATAGAGTGCAATTTCGTATGTGTGTGTGCGTGTGTGTGTGTGTGTATGGAATAGTATGAGTTTACACGTACATGCGTTTGAAAATGCACAATATATATATATATATATATAAACAATTATATGCTTGCATTTATGTGTTCCTGCAATTATACATGTATGAGTGCGTGAATATGTGTGTGTGTGTGTGTGTGTGTGTATGTGTGTGTGTGTGTGTGTGTTTAGATTAGTATCAGTCTAGTTCTCTAAATATAACAATGAGTATATGTGGTTAAAAATGCACTACGTATATATATGAATCCATTCACATATGTATGTTGAAAAAGAAAGAGATTAACAATCATATGAATTCATTTATGTAATCTAGAACTTTAATGTAATATATATATATATATATATATGTATATATATATGTGTGTGTGTGTGTGTGTGTGTGTGTGTGTGTGTGTGTGTGTGTGTGTGTGTGTGTGTGTGTGTGTGTGTGTGTATGAATATAAACGTTTAAGAATAGACAATATATATATATATATATATATATATATATATGTATATTAAGATAGAGAGACTAAGAAAGAGAAAAAGAGAGAGAGATGAACAAACATGAGTTCATTTATATTCCGAAATTTATTGTAATATAGATGTATGTGAAAATACATTCACACACATACACATACATACATGTATATATATATATATGTGTGTGTGTGTGTGTGTGTGTGTGTGTTTCTATATCCCTGTGTGTCTGAATAAGAAGTTGCATATGAGCATAACATGATAACGTGCACTCGTTAAAGTGAAATATAGAACTTTTGCTCTGATACAAATTAATTGCATTATATTTTTTTTTATTTTATTGCAGCCGATTTATACCAAAAATAGCAATGACATAATTTTTATTATCCTAATCACCTGGTGCAAGGCAGGACACACACACACACACACACACACACACACACACACACACACACACACACACACACACACACACACACTCATGCATATGTACATACATATATGTATGTACATACATAAATTAGTGTGTATGCATGTATTCTCTTTGAGTTGCGCAATAACGCAACTGAATTCTCATATATATATATATATATATATATATATATGTGTGTGTGTGTGTGTGTGTGTGTGTGTGTGTGTGTGTGTGTAACTTTAGTAAGTTGGCCGACCGTATTCGAGTTCAGATCTGAAGGTTCCCTTTTCAATACCTTCTACACCAAGGTGTAGTGGAGGGCGCAACTCTATTCCCTATATTGTTCCACTTACCCTTGATTCGTACCTTAGAATGCCGCGTATTAAGGAAGGAGGCATAAAGTACCATTTTTGAGTCTTTGGTATGACTCACCCTGAAATTGAACCCCAGTCTCCCGGGCCATTTGCGAACACTCTAACCATTATACCAATATATATATATATATATATATGTGTGTGTGTGTGTGTGTGTGTGTGTGTGTGTGTGTGTGTGTGTGTGTGTGTATGGAACCACTCCACTACAGGCAGAATGCCTCATCAGGTCAATTTTTCTTTGGAGTACAGTTGGTACTTCTCCTTGACCGGTAGGTATTAAAAACGTTAAAAAGATCAACGTGCCCAACTATTTACGCAGAACTGAGAGAAAAACAGATTAATTCAAGCTTTTGATTTGGACATTACCTTGAAGGGAAACTCAAACACCCTCGTCAAGTATTTGGACTCGGGTTGCCGACTCTATTTTCTACGATGATAACCGCTGCACCAATTTCGCTGCCCAACTCACACACACACATATACACATACATATGTGTGTATGTGTATGTGTGTGTGTGTTTGGATACATATATTATCTGCATACGTATGATAAATACATATAAACAGTCTGCTGAATGTACCAATATTAAATATTTGGTTAAAAAATACAAGTTAGAAGAATGGGCAGTAAATGGATTTTTAGGGAAAAAATGAAAAATAAATATTCAAAAATGTTTACTAAATTACTCAGCATGAAAATGAATATGGAATGTAATGTAAAAAATTGCACAAAAGTTAAAGCTCAATAAAAAAGGAAAAGTTATTAAAATAAGCTGAAAACCTTAATCGGATGCCATATTCATTGGCAAAAATTTGGATTTATGTCTACACTTAGTCGTTCACTGCATTTTTTCAACAAATGGTCTTTGTATTGAAACATAAATACCCGGAATTTTTCTTCAAAGCATAAATTACAATGTGATCCACAATCAGAATGAGCTTCGGAATGCTTGACAATAGACCATTTGTCGGAATCAGTTCTCTTGACCTTTGATTGACCAATAGTTTTTAGACAAGGAAGTACTATTTTCGTACTTTCTATTATAGAAATTCGTCTTATGGGAATACCATCTGACTGTGACGTTGTTTTGGACTAAAATAGACTTTCCCCTCTTTTCTCAAAATTGATAAATGCTTTATAGACCACGTTATTAGCGAGACAGGTCCCATTTAAGGGGCATGTTTCGCTGATGCGGCAGTAAAATTTAGTTAGCTATTTGTGTTAAGCATTTTCCTATTAAAGACAGTGATTAATTTTAACATATTTTTTCATTTAGGAAATTCTCTTTATCGTCGTATATAATCGAGGAAAGAACGACAATTTTAAGATTACCCCCCCAAAAAAAGGTCGTTCCTTGCATGAGATATATTTTTAAAATGTCTAAGCTTACTTTATTTCTACACTTAGCCTGGCCTTAACTTCCATCCCATGTGACCCCACATAGTCTATACCTAAACAGTTAAGATAATAAAGTTTTTACTTAACATTCTTTTCTATTTGTAGTACCTCTGCATAAAATGAATATTAATATTATAAATAATAAAAGTTGTGTAAAAACTTCATTATCTTAACTAAAAGCCTTTGTTTATCCATTAGTTAGGTTATGCAAAAACACGTTGGGTCAGTCATTGATATGATGCCCTATGTTTTCGAAATATTAGCCAAAAATTGTAAATGCTAGTAAATATCATTCTATTGACAATGTTATTATGTATCAATGGTGGGTTTTTAGTATATATTGAATATCCAGTAAAACACGGTCTAGACCACATTGTTTATTTACAGTATTGCATTGATACTGATTGATTTACAGCAATTTTGAAAGTATAAATGTTTGAATGTTTTCTCCTGATGTCATTAGGTGTTGAAGAAATATTTTTAGAGACTAGCGCAGCCAAAAGTAAGAGGTCATTTATTGCATACACTGGTTAGGTGATATTAAGTTTATTACCTGGTCTCAAGAGGCCCTCCACAGGTTTTACCTGCTAAGCAGAGCTAATTCTATCACTTAGCGCCCTAGGGATCCCGAAAGGATCAAGAATCTTTTGTGATGGCCATGCATGAGTCAAGATTCATGTGTAGCCCAAACCCACCGAATTAAAATGACCTTGTGCCAAATCTGACCTGGTGGGAAGTCGGATAACTCTTTCATTACACGCAATATTAGATAAAAAATACGTTTTAGAGTATTCGCCAATAGCCTGGGAAACCGGGGTTCAATCCCAGGTCCAGTCATACTAAAGACTCAAAAATTGGTACTTGATGCCTCCTTGCTTAACACTCAGCGTTATAAGGCATAGATCAAATGTAAGTGCAGCAATGCAGAGAAAGGAATAGCGCCATCCCATACACTTCGTTGCAATAGCTGTTGAAAAGGAAGCCTTCTGGTTGCTCTCGACTATGGTCGGCCAACTTACTTATATCATACGAAGGTGTTCATTACTTGAGTATATACTATAATAGTTTCCTCAAAGGGTTAAAGTTGTAGAAACATTTTTCAACTAATCAAAGATAAGAGCCACGTTAGATTTGACATTAATATTATGGTGTGGATTAAACCACATGATCCGTATGTACTTTCAGATTTATTTTTATTTCGTTTCGTGTTTTTTGTAAAGTTATAATTTAATCCGTAATTTATAAAGGCTTCATAGTCGTGTATAGTGTTATTAAACACATTTATTAATTGAATTTGTAGATGGTCAGCTGGAAATAGACTTACTTAACAGGTACTATCACTCCGGGTACTATCACTCCGGGTTAGAGTGGATCTGGGAGTAATTCCAATGAAGGGGTACTCTACACATCACAGATCTCTAGAACTAGAGTCTCATCTCCAGATGCAGTTTAGTGTTATACCCAAGAGATTCTTTTTTTCTGAGGGTGGGATTTACTCCTTTTTTGATAATACAGTCAGCGCATTCTAAGCTCACCAACACGACGTTAATATAGTTGCTCTAGGGATTGACCAGCTTATTTAATACATATGATATCTGGTTTATATTGTGATGATGGATTGATGATTATCTGAAACCCCAATCTTAAACTGGTCGACAGAGCCAAACAGTTGGAGGAGGAATGGGGTTTATGTCAATATAAATGAATATTTTTAGCATTTCTAAAGTTGATAAGGTTTGGTTTGGTTTCTTTGTGTAATTGCATATCAACCTTTGTAGGTTATTTAATGCCAAAGCCATTCTCCTAGATGAACAGTAATGGTACTATTTAACCCATAGCTGGGAAGATAAGTGGGTTCATACCTTTCCCTAGGGTATTTGCCCGAAAGTGAACGTAATAGCGCGACTGGAGTACGAACTCGCTTACTACGATTTCGCAGTCCATCGCTTTAACCATTACACCACGAGGACACCCCCCCTAAAGTTGATAAGGTTGGCGACTGTAGTCGAGAGTGACCTAAAGGCTCCCTTTTCAATAGCTACAACACCAAGGTGTACGGGAGAGCGCTACCCCTTCCCCTGGATTGCTCCACTTTACCCTTGATACATACCTTATATTACTGAGTGTTAAGCAAGAAGGTATCAAGTACCATTTTTTAAGTCTTTGGTATGACACGACCAGGGATTGAAAGCCGTCTATAAACTCCGTTTGAAAAGTTGAAATTAATATGAAGAAAAAAATCAACTCTTTTTGTGCCAAGAAAAACTTCAATGTTTAATTTCTAGAACCTAAATAATTTTATAGGGTCTTTTCTGGCTCTTTTCTATCCTATTTCAAAGAAGCGTCCTGCTGTTTGATGTCAAATCCATTTAGAATAAGCGCTTGCAGACATTTTATCCATTTACTTTGATATATATATGTATTCATAAACCAACAAAAACCACACATCGGAGTGAAATATTCATTAAAGTGATATACCAAAATGCTCTGAGAGAAAAAAGCAACTTCCAGTTCAATTTGAGGCTGAAACTTTTAAGTTTGTTTGCGCAAACATCTTTTTTTGATCGTATAAATTCTCGATGTTATGGAGATAACTATATAATGCTGATTATAATCCTTCACAAATAGAAGCATCCATATTATCGTGGACCGCTGTTATAACAGGAAATTAATGGAGTCACGGGTTATCAGATAGATAGATAGATAGATAGATATGTGTCAAACAGTTAGCTGTCTTATCTTCAATATTATCGCGGACCGCTGTCCTAACGGGAAACCAATGGAATCATGGGTTATCTAATAGATAGATAGATTGATAGATAGATTTGTGCCAAACGATTAGCAGTCTTGTCTCCAATAAATATAATATTCTTTTCTTGCTTTTTAATTAAAACATCGCTGTGAAGCATATTGGGAGCATCGAGAAAAGAAGAATAGCAAACAGATTGAGAATTAGACGAAGAAAGAGATGAGGATGTGCAACAGAAGCTGAGAGAAGTGAATAAAATAAAATAAAATTATCATTAAGAACAGTTTAAATTAAGATAAGAAAACCGAGGAAATGAGAAGTGAGTTTTTTTAAGAGACCAATGCATACAATAAGAAAGGTATGATGATAGAACATGTAAAAGCTAAAGATATGGAAGTCAAATATGAGAGGCGAAATATGGCGGAACGATAAATATGTCAGAAGGAAGAAGGATATCGAAAAGAAAATATTTGAAATGAGACAAAAGGAATTGTGAGAAAATCTCTATAGGGAAAATTATGTTAGAAATGTAAAGAAAAGGGGGAAGAAGATGATTAAAATTGAAAGAATTGAAGATTGTGGCAGAGAATATAACGATTAAGCAGAGATGAAATCTTGTTTAGTTGAACAAGACGATATAAAAGTATTAAGGAGTAAGAAATGGAGATTGAAGAAAATGAACCGTCCATTTAAGAAGAAGAAGAAGAACAACAACAACAACAACAACAGCTGCAGCAATAATAATAACAACAACAATAACAATAGGAAGGGAAGGAACAAGAAAAGAAAGAAGGAATAAGGAAAAGGAGACCAAGAAGAAAAACATTAACAGAAGGAGGACCAGGAAGAGAAGATAGAGAAGAAAAAGAAAAGCAATAACAACAACAATAGCAACAACAAGAGAGAGAAAATGATGAATAATATAAAAAGAAGATAAAAAAAGAAGAGAAGTGGAGGGGAAAGATAATGATGATGAAGATTTTTTTAAATATTCAAAAAAAGATGACAAGGAGAACAACAACAACAGCCACAACAATAACAACATCAAGAGAAAGAAAAAAAATGAAATAAATAAGTTAAAAGTTAAGAGGAACAACAACAAGATGAAGAAGTATAGAAGTAGAACATGGTGATAATGATGAAGAAGACTTTTTAAAATCCTGAAGAAGATTTTGAAGTGATTTTTTTTTTCTCATTCAGAAATGAAATAAAAGATAAAAAGGACCAATAAAAGAAAAAATTGGCAAGAAAAGAAATTAAAAGTCGATAAAGAAACTTTCCTTTCTTCCAAATCACAAGAAGAAAAAATGCATAAGCAGAAAGAAAAAGAGAAATGAGAAATGAAGCGAAGGAAGAGCAATAACAAATATATTTTCATCTCGAGTGTGTGTGGAGGGGAATAAAATGTCAGAGGATTATGAAGAAGCAATAATATAAGAGACGAAAGAAAGGGAAACGTAAAATGATTAGAAGTGGCAATGCTGTGTACCTGTTTTTCTTTTCCCGCCGCTTTTCCCGCAGCAAATACGCTGGTAGCCATCGCACAACAGACGACCGAAGATAATTGCAGTAATTGCTCGTAATTACCCGTCGCCATTTTCCTTCGTTAAAATGGCGGTTGCAGGCGTTAAAGCATTTGTGTGTTTGAATTTAATTTGCTTATTGAAGTATAAAAACAGCGAGATTTGGCCGTCCGTGTTGACTGTTTTGCTAATTGTGGCTTTGAGACCGCGAGGTAGTCGTCATGGGTACGGAATTATGTTAATCTACCGTTGTTTGAAGTCAGCACACTTATTTATTCGTAATGTACTGGTCGGTTTTTGCTTGTGATTCAATATATAACGGTATAATAATTTCTTACTACATTTACGTATCATTATATAAGTTAACTACACATTGTGAAATAATCTACAGCATTAACTAATCAAAAGTTTTTATTCTAAACTTTTTGGTTTTAAAAAAATGAAATTTCAACTTCTAATCATCTAAAAGAGTTAGTAGTCGTTAGCCGTCAACGGATGACAGGAAATAGAACTGATCAAAAGCTACTGGTATTTTGATTTATTGATTGATTGATTGATTGATTGGTTGGTTGGTTAATTTTACGGGATATCAAACCGTCTTGGGTTTTTAGGTCGAAAGGTTAGGGAATCACATTAATTATACGTTCATAATTATATTTTTGTATAGTTTTTTCTTGAATTTTTTTGTCTTTATTATTTTTGTCTTTTTTGCTGGTTTGTTTTGGGGAGATTTTTTCATACGGTCTAATCAAATACAAACAATTTTTAAACAAATTTATTTGACCCATAAAAGGGATGCTAACGAGTACACGAGCACTTTGGGTTAGATTGAACTCGAGAATAATGGTAATGAACGAGTACTCTACTCTCTCTCTCTAGATCTCCAGAACTGGAACCTCACCATCAAATTCAGTTTAGTGTCATATACAGGACACCCTTTTTGGTGGGGGCATACCTCCTCTACAGGGGATACAGTCAGCGCAGTCAAAGCCCTGCCGAAAGGGCATTTAGAGTGTATGATGCCAAACTGGATACTTATTCTGTATCCGTCAAATTTGATAAACTGAATCTTTAACTTTTCGTTAAACCACATAAAGTAAATCTCTAACAGGAAATTTCCCAGAACCAGAGTTGTGACATTTTCTGTGACCTTTTCCAATATCATTTTTTCCGGTCACTGGAAAATAACAATTTTTAAAATCGTCTTAAAATACATGCAATGTTTACCTGGTGGGCTGGGATGAATGTTAAAAAATTCTTCAATTATCTATTCATTTCCAAAATTTTATTATGTATGTATGTATATTTACCAAGCCCTCCGCCACGGGAAGGATATGACACAAATTCATTTTTAAGCGGAGTTTAACAGGTTTGAATTCAGAATATTTTTTCTCCAAGACCGGTTGCCATAGAAAGGTTAAAAAAAACCAATCTGCCCTACTATCTACCCCTGAATGGTGGGAGAATAGTTGGATTCATATCTTCCCCAAGAGTACGTATGTAACCATAACTAAGAAAAAATGGTAAGTTTATAGCAATACATTAAAAATGTTCTAAATAAGAGAATAAAGCAATTTGCTATCCAATCTGCAACTGACTGATAAGTTTGTTCTAAATATCATTCTTTAATCGTCTAAATTCTTAATATAACGAAAATAATGATGAAATGCGAATTAGAACTTTTCGCTTTTTTCTAAATAGCAGCATCAATATTATCATGGATGATTGTTATAACGAGAATCCATCGGGGATGAAAACTGCGATAAAATTTGAAATTTTCAATTATGATGTTTTGCATTTATCTTCTAAAGCTCCAATATATTCTGAGTTTAATTTGGATTTCTTTGTATAGTTCCGGCTCATTGCCTAGTGGGTAGAGTTTTCGCCAATGGTCCGGGAAACCTGGGTTCAATCCCAGGTCGAGTCATACCAAAGAGTTTGAAATGGTACTTGATACCTCCTTGCTTAACACTCAGCAATATAAGATGTGGATCAAGGGTAAAGTGGAGCAGTCCAGGGAAAGGAGTAGCTCCCTCCTCTAGACCTCGGTGTTGTAGCTATTGAAAAGGGAGCCTTCTGGTCGCCCTTGATTAAGGTCGCCAACTTTACTTACTTATTTCTTTATTTAGTAGCATATCAACTTTCGCGGGTTATTTAATGCTAAAGTCATTCTAGTAAGACAACAGCGGTGCTATTTAACCCATAGCTGGAAAAGATAAATAGATAAATAGATATATATCTTTCTCGAGGATATTAATTCAAAAGGGATCATAATAACGACACTGGGGTTCGAACTCGCTTAATATGATATCGCAGTCCAGCAGGTTAGCCACAGTGCCCACAGAGACTTCACCTTTTTAATTTATCATCAACTTTTGTTAAATTATTGGTCATCTAGAACATTACAAAAGTAAATGAGTTGAGTGTTCGCCAATGGTCCGGGAGATCAGGGTTCAATCCCAGGTCGAGTCACACCAAAGACTCAAGAAATGGTACTTGATCCCGCCTTACTTAACACTCAGCATTATAAGGTAAGGATCAAGAGTAAAGTGGAGCAATCCGGGGAATGAAGTAGCGTCTTCCCCTACACCTCGGTGTAGTAGCTAATGAAAAGGGAGCCATCGGGTCGCCCTCGACTAAGGTCGCCAACTTTACTTACTTTAGAATATCACTGTAATAGAAAGTACTGTTGGCAAATTAATATCTGTTCGGTTTGGTTCGGTTTGGTTTTATAGCATATCAACCATTGTTGGTTATTTAATGCCAAATCCTTTTTATACATTTATATTAAATATAAATGATTTCTGAACATATTTTGTAGACAACACTTTGAAACAAGCTTGCGCTCTCTTTTTTTTTTTTTCACACTGTTAAATAGTTTCACTTATTTCTATCTAATACAGATAATTCTATTTACTATTAATCATTTATTTGCACACAGTTTAATGTTTTCAAGCATTACAATGTATCACAACTCAATTAAATTTCAGTCATTTGTTTACACAGTTAATTAAACTGTTCCATTTCAAGCAATTCAGTCTGGCATGAGTCATTTGTTTGCACTCAATTTAAAAGTCAAACAGTACTATTTGACCTATAGATAGGACCCGGGGCTAGAGTGGACCTGGGAGCAATGGCAATGAAGGGGTACTCCACATTACCCAAACAACCAGCATTACAGGAGCCTCTCCATCAGATGCAGTTCAGCATCATATCCAGGACACTCGTTGGAAGAGTCTTACCCCTCTGCAGAGATGCAGTCGGTGTATTCTGAAGCTCCAGTCGATTGGGCCAAAGACCTGTTTGGCAGACGAAGCTAATTAGTAGATAACAACAATAAGTACTGTAAATAATCTGAGTGAAACATTGTAAGTGAATTGTAGAGATGCAAATAATAAGTTATCAAAAATAGTCAGTTGCTGGAAGAAAGACGAGTTGACAGAATTCATTTTATGTCTGTTATCTATTTAATCTTAAACGGAGAGAAGAAAACAACGGAGGTTCTAACGTTTAAGATAAACTGTGTTTTTATGTTTCTCTTTCCCCGGCCGATGATTCACTATCATTGATATAGCAGTTCTTTGTGACAACGCTACACTGAGAACTATGTTCCAGAAGAAAGCTGAGTAAGTTATAACCAAAGAAATACAATCAAAAGATATGTCTGTCAAAGGCAACATACAAAGTATGAATTCATTCGACTTTCCCTCAAGTCAGTTTGGACCAGAAATCATTGTATAAAGGCGAGGGGCACACACAAATCGAAACTCATACGTGGCCATAACAAAACATGCTTGAACCCCTCGGTATTCCCCTTCAGGAGTACCTCAAGCGCCAAGCAATAAACTTAGACCTGCCTCTTTTAGACAAGTCAGATTTGACAAAAAATCATAGTAAAATGGTGGGGGGCATGCATGAGTCGAGACTCATGCGTGGCCAAGAAAAAATGCTTTAACTCCTCGGTATTCCCCTTCAGGGGTGCCTCAAGCGCCAACCAATAAACTTAGTCTTACAAAGCAGGTATTGCCTGTATACAAGAGCCCCTGGATAGAGGTGTCCGTGGTGTAATGGTTTTCGTCGTAGTAAATGGACACGGCGACACGAGTTTAAATCCTGGACGAGACTGATTGCATTTCACATAGCACTAATATCCTTGGGAGAGGTATGAATCCAATTATTCTCCCTCCACCTATGAGTAAATAGTAGGGCAGACTAGGTTCTTCAGCCTTGGTGAGGCAACTAGTCTAGGAGAAGGAAAACTCTGAATTCAAACCTGTTAAACTCCGCTTAAAAATCGACCTTGTGTCATATCTTGCCCGAGCGGAGGGGTTGGTAAATATGTATACAAGAGCCCCTATGACCAGGCAGTCAACAATGGATGGGTCCTGGAATGCTTGTATACGCAAAAAGAAATCAAACTTTTTCAAAAATAAATTTATTTTTTACTCACAAATTAATGAAACATGTCTCCTCCAAAATTGCTCCTCCTTTATTATTTGTAGTATTTTTTCTTTTTTTTTTTTTCCATTTTTTTTAAATTTTGGAATGCATTCTAGAAGTGATTTTGAAAAATAGTGTATAAGTCCTGTCGCTTTTTTTAAAATCTGTTCTGCCGTTTAAAATTGACGATCTTTCAGCCTTGATTTCAGTATTAGAACAAAAAAGGGTATCAGATAAAAAAAACAGTTTGTACATAATGACTAGAAAATTTTATATATATATATATATATATATATATATATACAGGTCTTGAAGCAATCAAGCAAAAATCAATTCTCATTGACCAATATCAACACCAAAGTAAACAATGTAAACCCCAAAAATATTCTAATTCAACCAAATTCAATAGATACCCTGCGTCATCAAGAATAAAATCGCCAAAAAGAATGATTAAAAAATGCAACGTCCAGGGATCACAACAAATCCCTAAATAGATCTTACAGGGTAGAAAGTATGATTATTGAAACTAACAATATAATTGAAAACCTCAATCTTGCAGATACACGGGTGAGTCAAAAAGCAGTGCCTTTTTCTTTTGTACAGGGAATAATTACCAACACAGGAACATTGATATAGCAGTTCTTTGTGACAATGCTACACTGAGAACAATGTGCCAGAAGAAAGCTGAGTAAGTTATAACCAAAGAAATACAATCAAAAGATATGTCTGTCAAAGGCAACATACAAAGTATGAATTCATTACCAACATATGAACATATATTATATATCAAAATGAATTTGATCTTCTGTGGGTCACATCCCTACATCTCAACATAATCACCATTTCTCTCAATATAATGTTTTACCTTTGAATGAGAGCAAGTATCTTGCCAATCGATTATGTACTCCTTCTGCAAGACAATGCTCGACCACCTACAAGCATCTGGATAAGGGAGACAATTAGCTTATTCGGGTGGACAACTTTACCGCATCCTCCATACTCACCATATTTGGTGCATTTAGAAAATCACCTATTCAGTCCCATGAAAGAGGGTTTAAGAGGCAAGCATTAGACCAATGATGAGGAAGTAAAAACTGTAATGATGAAGTGGCTCAAAGAACAGAATTTTACAAGGCAGGGATACATGCTCTCATTCGATGGTGAAACATTGCTATCGAGAGAAACGGTAACTATGTTGAGAAATAGGGATGTGATCCACAGAGGACCATATTCATTTTGATGTATGATGTTCCTGCGTTGGTAATTATTCCTGTTCAAAAGAAAAAAGCAACCCTTATCGACTCACCCTCGTATATATATATATATATATATATATATATATATATATATATATATATAAACAATCAAAATTTACACAAAAATCCGAATATATAAAGTTGTTTTCCTTTTTTTCTTTTATAGTGATTGAATAAAAATCTTTTCGATTAAAAATTGATTTTACAATTCGAAATTTTATAATAACGATTAACTTTCTTTTGTAGTAGATGTGAATTTTTTTCAAAACTATAAATGATTCCCTAACAAATAGCTTCAGCGGTTGATAATTTTTAAAAATTGGCATAAAATATCGCAAAAAGGGTGGACATGCCAGACAAAAAAACTAAGATAATATTCAAATACCAACACCAATAGCAATCATACTCTACAAAAATGGAATAATACAAAAACGTTTTCTGGCATGAAGTAACCCAAAGGCTGACAAGCTGTAAAATCCAGCCAACCAAGTCTTGACTTCTGGGTTAGAAGACTTGGATCACAGCTGGATATACAAACAGTAAAACGATTCTTTCGTGCTGATGGTAAACTGGTAAGTGTGGTTCCCATCTCAGTCAATTTACATGACTCTGCAGGATAATTTAAACGAGTGAGACTTAAGTGATTGTTCTTTGTCCAGATTGTTAGTCTTGACAAAACAATTATGCTTGGTAATTTTTTTTACATCTCCAATCTACTGAGTAATGTTTAATGAAATGTGAATAATTATTTGAGTCAGACAATTCGCTAAAAAAATGTTGTTTACTTTTGAAATTTAGAGATTTATTTTCTGTACGTTTTGCAACTTCCTGCTGTTTATTGCTTATTGTTAAAGAGACCCTATCGACCAGACCATTTTTCCCCCAATAAGAACAAAAATTTTACATTAAAATCTCCCGCTGTTATATATATATATATATATATATATATATATATATATATATAATGTAGATGTTTGTGTGTGTGTGTGTGTGTGTGTGTGTGTGTGTGTGTGTGTTTAAATATGAAATATGAAAAACAAAATAGTCAGAGGATGTATTCTTGATATGAAATTTGCCATTGTTTCGGTCTAAATGACCATCTTTAGGGTGGTACAATTAATGTTTAATATTTCTTCTGAAAAAATAATTTTCGAATGAAAAAATCAAACGTAAAGTAAAAAAAAAAAAGTTTATTTGACTTTATATATATATATATATAATATTGTTAGCTTTCAGCCATTTTGACTGCCTGCCTGATGATCGTAACACCGCATGTAACACCGAATGGTATACGTAAAATGATATATATATATATATGTGTGTGTGTGTGTGTCTGTGTCGGTGTGTATTATTGTTGTTTCCATTTATGCCGGGCAAGAGGTCAAGAATTGGGTCACATCTGGTTATACTAACATTAATGCATACTTAACTTATTTGTCAGTTCTATATCAGGTCGTTTTGCCGTCTATAGTCTATATGGATACTTTTATTAAGTAGATATCGATAAAACAACGTTCCCTTCAAATATAAGAACGGTGACAGAAATAACGAAAAAAAAACACGTTTCACTCAAAAGATTTTTAATGCATTCATTATGTTTAGATTCAGATCTCGACGTGTATTCTCTAGACATCAACAGGTGTTGGCGTATTGATTGTTTAAAGGATGACTGGAGAATGTACCGACCAAAATATTTTGCCCAGCTAACTTGTATTAAGATGATTGCTTTTTAAGGAATAAAGATATAAAAAATAATCCTTTTCATAGGAGTCACATTACTTCAAGATATTCTGCGTTGATGCAAGTTCATGATACTAACACAGACACTTCGATCTTCGCCAAGAAAAAGAAAAAAAATAATGACCGCATTATATCAGACAAATTAATATGTGTTCACTCGAAGGAGTTGCTCGTAGCGTAACGGTTATCATCGAAGGAAATGGATATGGCAGTTCTAGTTCAAATCCTGAACGATCTGTTTACATTTCGCATAGCACTAATACCTTTAGGAAAGGTACGAATACGACTTTACTCTCTCCTATTTATGGGTAAATAGTAGGGCAGATTAGCTCATTAACCTTAGTATGGCAATCGGTCGAAGAGAAAAACTCTGAATTCAAACCAGTTGTAGACATGGAATGGAGTGGGTTCAGCCAAGCTATTCCTTTTCATTAGTAGCGCCCCACAACTGAACCTGTCCACTGGAACAGTGAGGGATCTGAACAGTTACTCAATAACTTTAACAGTGAATTTATTCAACAGCCAATTCCGTGTTTCCCGGGTCTCTCCAGATATTTTATAAACCACACGAAATCACTCCACCAACAACTAAAGAACATAATTTTCGGCCAATTTATTCTTTCATTGAGAAAGCTTCTTCCACGTCAAAAGCTCATCAAGATTTTAGGTTGCGTGGGTTAGATTGGTTGGTTGGTTGGTTGGTTTTATGGCAGTTCAACCCTAGTAAGCTTATTTTATGGCGAAATTGGTTTAACAATAACTATATATGGAGACTATATCTCCATTTATAGATCTCCACTTGATGAGAATCCTTTTTTCTCCATAAGGAACAAAATTATTTATTAAAACTTCCTAATGTGTACAATAGTATATATACTTACCCTTTTTGTCAGAGATACATCAGAGGAGAGTCACCGTGGCATACTGGCTAAAATGCTGAACTGCAACATCGTAGTAAGCGAGTTCGAACTCCGGTCGAGCTAATACTTTCACGTTTACTTGGAAAGGGTATAAAAACCTTATCGCCCCAGCTATTGGTTAAATATACCCAAACTGTTCTTCTTTAAGAATGGATTTGGCATTAAATAACCCACGAATGTCGATATGCTATTAAACAGAAAAAATAAGAACGCAACCAAGATATACATCAGACTGTTTTGCCGCCTATAGTTGATATAAACAACTTTGAGTTATTGCTACGTGAGTCAACAAATATCATTCCTCATATCGATAGCATAGATGCCCTTGATGCTCTTTCGCCATCCGTACCTATCGGCTATAGCAAGTCTTTTAGACAGCTCCCAGTGTCTGTACAAACCTGATGAATGTAAGTTTTTGCTGATCACTCAACATTAATGCGTCTATCTATTCAGATCCATACAAGAACGTCACTTCTGAGTTCATCTGTGCTCAGTATGTCTTGCTCGTCTTACTTCGATGGTTTGTATGATAGGATGTTAGTGGCCATAAAAATAACTGTTTTCTAAGGTACTGCTTCCAGAATTTGTTCAAAACAACATGCAGTATACTTGAGTTGTTCACATCTAGATTTTTCGTCGCTAATGGTACAACCATACAGTAGTACTGACACGGCTACAGTTAGGAAGAATTCCCGTTTTATTTTATTGCTATTTGGTCAATATCCTGTCAATAGCAGACCATGCTTTAGCTATGCGTATGTGGACGTTTCTTATACTCGCGCATCTGTACAAGTAAAAATAAAAAGGAAAATCTTCTGTTCGTCCGCCTAATCTCGAAAGAAAAGTCTGTAAAAGGTAAATGTTGAGTGAAAAATAACAAAAAACGTTCATGTGGAAATAAACAAAAGCTTCTTTTCTTTTCTTTTTTTTTTCATATATCACCATGTTTGAAGTATGAAAGAACGCTATTGTCTGTTTTGCTTTATTGTACGTTGATTGGACAAACAAAAGAAAACACTCAAAAGTCTCACAGCTGCATCAGCAGACTAACTTGAAAATTTACCCTAAAATAATTTGAATAGATTCTCCAGTCAACAGGTAAGAATAGATAATAACAACATAAAACGGTCGGAGAAAAATAATTTTCAAATCTTAAAAGAAATCGAAATGTGACTATGAAGATCAATCAACTATCCTAACAAACGATATTATCAAAAGATACGCGAGGAGATTTCCAAAAATAAAGATTACTTTCACAGAAACTTCAACAGAAGCACAATAACATGTTAGATAGAGCGACCTACAACATACTAATCTTACATCTGTATGGTAAATAAACGTTTATGTCTGTATTGCGATTTGTATTTAGCCCAATAGTCAGATATGTATTTAAAGAGATTGCTTCCAATATACAATGTTTCATTACGTGACGATTATCGTCATAGGAAATCAAAACAACATGCAGTATACTTGTGTGGTTCACATCTAGGTTTTTCGTCGCTAATGGTACAACCATACCGTAGTACTGACACGGCTACATTTAGGAAGAATTCCCGTTTTATTTTATTGCTATTTGGTCAATATCCTGTCAATAGCATACCATGTTTTTGCTATGCGTATGCAGACGTTTCTTATACACGCGCGTATGTACAAGTAAAAAAGAAAGAAAATCTTCTGTTCATCTGCCTAATCTCTGCGTTCAAATCCGGGACAAAGCTGTTTCCGTTTCAACTTCGCGCTATTGCTCTTGGAGAAGGCGTGAACGCCTTTTTTCTCCCCACAGGTATATGAGAATAGTAGAGTCAACTAAATTCTTGAGCCGTGTTTAAACCATCAATCTAGAAGAAGGAAAAATCTGCATAGAAATTAACTTTGTGTCATATCCTACCCGCGGTGGAAGGGTTTGGTAAAGCTGTCAAAATAGGAAATGCACCGGTGTAAATAACAGGTGCATCCGGTCGAGGAATTTCAGGATATAACCTTGACCATGGACGGGTTGAAATAAGTGCGATTTGTGACGCCCACAAGAAGGTGGATGTCAAACAATTATATAACCCGGGTGAAGACAGGAAGTCAGTCAGTTGGAGTGAAGATGCTGGAATGAGGACTATGTCCCAGAGAGGCTGGGCCCCCAGACCCCAGGAGAACGGGAAAGAAACGCTGTTATAGCCATAAAAGTGGGGGTCAATATGTTGCAGTTCTGTTCAGCCTCCAACTCACCTCTCACACAGTAAAACCTTTAGTAACCCTTTCGAACCCTTTCAAATAAAGTGAGAGGTATATTTTTCTAAAGAACTGTGTCGCTCGTCTTTATTGTGTTGAATATGTTTCTGCATGCATATGTGTATGTATAGTGGTCATGGCTATACAACAAATATATACAAAACATTGTTTTTCCATATTGCCACCATCACATAGACAGCAAGGGCCAGATATAGGCAATTTTTTTAAATATTGTTAGTGTAACAGGATTTATTCGTATGGTAAATAAACGTTTATATTTGTATGGTGATTGGTGGTTAGGCCAATGGGCAGGCATGTATTTCGGACAGTGGCCTAGCAGTTAGAGTGTTCGCCAATGGCCCAGGAGATATGGGTTCAATCCCAGGTCGAGTCATACCAAAGACTCGAAAAAATGGTACTTTATGCCTCCTTGCTTAACACTCAGCATTATAAGGTACGGATCAAGGGTAAAGTAGAGCAATCCTGGGAAGAAGTAGCGCCCTCCCCTACACCTAGGTGTAGTAGCTATCGAAAAGGGAGCCTTCGGGTCACCCTCGACTATGTTCGCCAACTTTACTTTACTTCGCCAATGGCCCGGGAGACTGGGGTTAAATCCCAGGTCGAGTCATACCAAAGACTTAAAAAATGGTACTTGATACCTCCTTAGTTAACACAGCATTATAAGGTACGTATCAAGGGTAAAGTGGAGCAATCCAGGGTAAGGAGTAGCGCCCTCTCCTACACTTCGGTGTAGTAGCTATTAGAAAAGGAGCCTTCAGGTCGCTCTCTACAGTCGCCAATTTTACTTTACTTATATATGACACAGCCCAATGAATAAGAAGGTTAAATTTAGGCTCAAGCAAATATTAATGCTGCAATGTTTGTTAGGTACACAGTGTGCCTTGTGCCAGACATTGCGTATTTTTTAAAGATTAATACAGTAAGAGGACATGTTCATATTTTTAATCTTGAATTTTGGAGCAAACACACGTTTTTTGTTTTTTTTTAATTTTGCTTCTATCATTTTTTGTAGAATATTTACGATTTTTTGAAATTGAGTTTTATCGAAAAATTAATAAGATTTGCGAGTACAAATCTATCATCGAAATTGTGATTCAATCTTTAAAATGGCTTTCTAGCTCGAGTATATATGCTAATTTTAGATATATATGCTAATTTTAGGTATATATGCTAATCTAAAACAAAATACGCGTATGGTTTCCAGAAATGTTCTGATTTTCTAAACTAAAAGGTGAAAGAATATATCTTTATGACTATTTCAGCAAAATGTTACTTTTCATAAGCAGATTTTAAGGTAACACCCCTCAAAAATGCCTACTTTGTGGGTAAAAACACCGAAATATTTTCAGTATATACAGATGTGTAACATACTATATATATATATATATATATTTCAAAAGATGGATCAACATGGTATCTCTTTAATGTGATTTTATTCAGTTTTGCCTCGGGTATTTGGAAAACATCCATAATTAAAATTTTCTTCAAATTGCAAATATTTTGTTGATTTCCAGTATAAATATCAGGCAAATGACATGCATACTTCCATTGTTAGAAGCAAATGTAAAAATTGTGCGTATTCATTTCATTTAGTTTAATTCTGCTATTTGCTATTAATACTCCTCCTAAGTCTAGTTTTACGTGTAGTTTTATGATTTTGTTAAGCTTTCACATCAGTTATAAAAGTCTAGTGAATATTAGATTCTTTCCGACATAGTGCTATTTAAAGGTCATAAATGAATTCCAGATGGAATTCTTATATATGTGACCATAGTATGGTTTTATAATATTTTTTGACAAACTTGCAATGTACAATCCAAATGTTCCCGAAATAGTCAAATTAGCACACTGTCCAATGACGATGCATTTTTGCTAGCACTAAACTAGTTTGTTTGAATAACTACACAAAACATCTGGCTACCTTTACGCCCCCACGTTGTGTAGCCATATATGAAGAAATGAAGATGAAGGAATTAGCACGATACTTCATTATATAACTAACAACTAACAATATATATAACTAACAACTTTATTCCTCGAGAGGGGTCGTAGTTTGCGTAAGTGTGAAAGAGACAGGAAGATGGAGGGAGACGAAGATAGACAGCCATATTGACCCATAACGTCTTTTTCTCTTGACCATACCACGCTGTGTTATTTTCAGTGCCTAACATCTTTGCTTCCTCTGCTTCCTGGCCAGGGGCCACAACGGGCCGTTGCTCTGCTGGGTGCCTGGCGACCGGTCTCCGTAATTGACCGTATCTCGACCCAAGACTCCAGTTTGAAGACCCTTGCAAGACTCCCCATAATTGCTGTGGGCCATGTATATACAATTTCACAACGCCTACGTATTCCGGTTGTCACCCACGTGACGTGCTTTCGCTTATTTACACAGGTGCGTCGTGCAATCACATTGGTTACACAGCTGGAACATCCGGCTCTGTCAAATGTCAATATGCAACACCCAGATTATACCCCTATATAAGTCACTCCCAATTCATAATTTCTAACATCGCTTCAAGGAGTGATAAGAGTCCCGTAAGGATCACTCTTAATTTTCTTGCTTGAATGATGGTTACTGCTTAACTTTTCTTAAAT
Organism: Sepioteuthis lessoniana; assembly: GCA_963585895.1. NCBI lineage: Eukaryota > Metazoa > Mollusca > Cephalopoda > Myopsida > Loliginidae > Sepioteuthis > Sepioteuthis lessoniana. The sequence continues at coordinate 55,544,084 of OY757907.1, forward strand.
CTTGTATCAATCAGTTCAGAGGTTCGAAACGCATAGAGAAAAATCTAGAAGGGAAATACATAAACATGCTACCTGTTATTTTGAACAAATCCTGGAAACAACACCACATAAAACAGCAGCTGTATAGCCACTTACCTCCCATCTCACAAATCATCCAAGTAAGATGAACAAAACATGGTGGGTATTGTTTGTACTGGTGGGTAAAGGTAGGACGAAATCATTAGCAATATTCTCTTATGGACTCCTATATGGCCACTTACTTCCTATCTCGCAAACCATCCAAGTAAGACGAACAAAACATGCTGAAAAAGTAAGGGCGAACTCATAAGAGACATTCTCTTATGGACTCCTGCCAATGGTTGCGCCGATCAGCAAAAACTTGCGTACATCAGCTCTGTACGTACACTAGTTGCTGTCTAGAGGACCTTCCAGATGATAGGGACAGATAACGAGACAGAATCAGGAAACTCCGTGTTATCAACACGACTTGATGATGATGATTATGATAAAGATCATACAAGATTTTTTTAATTTGACTCGGAACCCATAATCAGCCGACATCGCAATACCAAATAATGCGCACTATAGCAACGAGTGCACAATGTTAACAACTTAATTAAATTTGTCATCATACTGTATTGTTTTTCCTCTCTGTATACTTTCTTGATAATGTACAATTTTTTGGCTCCTTTTGTTTAATGGCATATCAACCTTCATATACAATTTTTTTCCTACTCTCCTTCAAGCCTCAAAACGCTGTGATCCCAGTTCATATCCTGGACGTGGCTGTATTTTTAATTTTATTTTATTTGGCCCAATTGATAATTGAAAAAATTAGATTAAAATGCTGATGGCAGATTTAAATCTCCTGTGTTATTTATACCTGTTGTGTTTGTCTCTCTATCCAAGTCTGATTTCTACATTTATATATATATATATATATATATATATATCCAACCCTTCCGCACGAGCCGGATGTGACACAAGGTTAATTTTTAAGCGGCGTTTAACGGGTTGGAATTCTGGGTTTTCTTTCTAGACCGGTAGCTATACCAAGATTAAAGGGCCCATTCTGTCCTACTATTTGCCCATAACTAAGGAAGAATAATTGGATCCATACCTTTCTCTAGGGTATTAGTGCTATATGAAATGCAAACAGCCTCGTCCTGGGTTTGAGCTCGTGTCATCGTGTTCATTTCTTACGACTGTAACCGTAACAACATCGCCGCCTCAGATTTCTACATTTAACTGTGTCACTAAAACGAGCGTTCATTTTAGCCAAAAATGATATTTTGAGAGGAATGCTATGTTTATTGACAATGATAAGCATGTTTTCCTCACAGTTAAATTGTATATTGTACTTTAAAAATCGGTGATTTAAAAAAAGGGACAAAATAAATTATCAAAGAATAAGATTGAAAATTAATAGATAAGTTCTTTTATCCATTTTCAACCTTTGTTGTTTTTTTTTTCTTTTTTTTTTTTTTTTCATAACCCTTTTGTTTTATGTATAAATTATCGTTTGCTTTGTTGATCGCAACATCAATTAGCGACCAATAAAAACATAACAACGACCTGTCGTTGGAGTTTAGAATATACTGACTGTATCTCCTGCAGAGTGACAAGAACCTCTCCCTCCAAAAAAAGAAGAGCCCTGGGTATGACACTAAACTGCATTTGATGGTGAGGCTCCAATTCTGAAGATCTGGAGAGTGTGGAGTACCTTTTCATTGTCATTACTCCCTGGTTTTCTCTGACCAACCGTGGTAATACCTGTTAGGGTTCCATCTATGAATCAAATAGATCTGTCTGAAAATTATTAGTATTTGATGAGAAAAAGTGAAACTGTGTACTTATGGGCAAATAAATGATTATTAGTGAATTAAAGTAATTACTTGAAACTATATGATTATTTGTATTAGATAGAAATACTTGAAACTATACAATTGTTCACAAATCATCTGTATTAGATAGAAATACTTCATATCATATATCTGTGTGCAAAATGTCTTAAACAACTACAGAAAAAATGCAAATACAAATGTACAATAAGCGCGACTCCCTAACCTCTAGGCATTAAATAATCCAAGAGAAATTGACATGCCGTTAAATTATATCAATAAATTAATCAAGACAAACCTGTATCTTCAAATTTTACATTGTAGTTTGTTTTTGTTTATTTTATTTTTCAACTCATTTTTTTTTGCTTTGTATTTTTATTTTTTTTATTTATCTATTTATTTGTTACTATAATCATATTTCGATTATATTGTTTGGTATATGCGTTGATATTAACACACAAAACATTAAAAAGCACACGTACCTGAATGGATGACCAAAAGAAAGACCACATTGATCCAAAAGGACCCAAGCAAAGAAACCGCCCCAAACAACTACAGATCCATAACCTGCCTACCGATGATGTGGAAAATATTAACAGCACAAATAAGGGAACAGATTCACTACTCGCTAACAAGCCGCGGATGGTTCCCTGACGAACAGAAAGGATGCCGCAAAGGATACAGAGGCACAGCAGAGTTAGTTAACATGGTACAACACATCCTAAACGAGAGGAAGACCAGACAGAAAAATCTAGCTATGGCCTGGATTGACTACAAAAAGGCATATTATATGGTTCCGCAAAGCTGGATAATATACTACCTCAAAATGTATAAAATATCAGATAAAGTCATTAACTTTATCGAGAAAACTATGAAAACCTGGAGAGTGGAATGGACTGCAGGAGGAAGAAGCTTAGCTGAAGCAAAGATCCAAAGAGGTATATTTCAAGGAGATGCACTATCACTGTTACTATTCATAATTGGCAGGATGTCACTTAAACCACATACTCAGAAAATGCTCCGTCAGATAAAAACTTAGTAGATCCCAAGAAAAGATCAATTATCTAATCTACATGGATGATATCAAACTATTTTCAAAAAATGAAAAAGAACTAGAAACTCTCATACACGCTGTTAGAATATACAGTCAGGTCATAGGAATGGAATTTGGCATTGAAAAATGTGCCATGCTAGTAATGAAAAGTGGCAAACGACAGCTGACTGACGGAATGAAACTACCAAATCAAGACAAAATTAGAACGCTCGGAGTAAAGGAAACCTACAAATACTTGGGAATCTTGTAGGCTGACACCATCAAACAAGTGGAGATGAAAGAAAAAATTAAGAAAGAATATCTCAGGAGAACTAGAAAGCTACTCGAGACAAAACTATCTCGCAAAAAACTTATCTAAAGAATAAATATCTGAGCTGTATACCTCGTTAGATATTCGGGACCCTTTTTTGAACCAGAGAACTTAAGCAAATGGACCAATGAACAAGAAAGCTAATGACCATGCATAAGGCATTACATCCCCGAGACGACGTTGACAGACTATATGTATCAAGAAAGGAGGGAGGAAGAGGACTTGCCAGCATTGAAAACAGCGTTGAAGCATCGATATAACGACTCGAGGACTATATAGAAAAACACGAAAGAGGACTGATGACACCTATCAGAAACGATACTGACAACACGATGGCCAACAGAATGACAATAAGTAGGAAACAAAAATGGGAAGAAAAACAATTCTATGAGCACTTTAAACGACTAATAAACAACAAGAAAACCTGAAAATGGTTGAGAAAACGAAACCTTCAGAGAGAAACAGAATCTCTCCTAACAGCAGCACAAAACAACGCCATAATAACCAATTATATCAAAGCGAGAATTAAGACGCAACAAAATAGCAAATGTAGTTTATGTGGTGATAGAAACGAAACGATCAATTACATAATAAGTGAATGCAGCAAATTAGCACAGAAGGAATATAAGACTAGAGACGACTGGGTGGGTAAGATGATTCACTGGGAAATGTGCAAGAAATTGAAATTTGACCATACAAACAAATGGTATATGCACAACCCAGCGTTTGTCCTAAAGAATGACTCACATAAACTCCTATGGGAGTTTGACATACAAACGGATCACCTAATCTCGGCCAGAAGACCAGACTTTATAATAATCAACAACAAAAATAGAACTTGCAAAATTGTGGACTTTGCTGCCCCGGCTGACCACAGAATAAAACTGAAAAAAAAATGAAAAGAAGGCTAAGTACCTCGACCTTGCTAGGGAATTGAAAAATCTATAGACTATGAAGGTGACAATTATTCCAATCGTGATTGGTGCTTTTGGTACAATCACCAAAGGATTATTAAAGGGACTGGAAGACTTGGAGGCTGGAGGACGAGTGGAGACCATCTAAACTACAGCATTACTGAGAACAGCCAGAATACTGAGAAGAGTCCTGGAGACGTGAGGAGACTTGCTGTCACTCAAACTCCAGTGAAAACCATCAGCTAAAACTGATGCAAAAAAACACTCAAGGAGTGAATAATAATAATAATAATAATAATAATAATAATAATAATAATAATAAGAAGAAGAAGAAGAAGAAGAAGAAGAAGAAGAATCTTTGCTAAATGAGAGGAAAATCTGAGCAGCGTAATAGCTAAAGTGCTGAACTACGGCCACGAAGTAAATGTGTTCGAACTCTAGTCGCGTTACAACGTTCACTTTCATATTAACACCTTTAGGAAAGGCATGAACATCGTATCCCCCAAGTTATCGATTAAACAGTATCACTGCTGTTCTTCTACAAGGATGGATTAAGTATTAAATAACCCACGATGGTTGATATGCCATTAGAAATCAAAGAAACAAGAACAGATCTATTTGACCCACAGATGGAACCCTAATGGGTACAACTCCGGGTTAGAGAGGACCTGGGAGTAATGAGAAGAACGGGATACTCTACACTACTCAGAGCCCATGAACTGGAGCCTTACATCAGGTGCAGTTTAATGTCATACTCAGGACTCTTTTTTAAGAGGGTCTTGCGCCTCTGTAGAGGATACAGTCAGCGTATTATAAGACACGCTGACATGGTGGACGGCACATTTGTTCAACTGTCCGGTCCCTTTCATATTTATTGAAAGAATATGTATCCGTCCGACATCCGTATTGTTTACTATTAAAACAAATTTGACTTTAGAAAAATTGACAACGTTTAATTGTAACTCGTTCTGAGGCTGAAAAAATAAACAAACAAACGGGAAGTAAGGAACAATGTAGCCAGTGTAAAATTAATGGAACAGACATGTAATTGAAGTCATTTACTTAACCCTTAGTTTAGTTTGCCATAACAGAAGTAGGGGGAACCCAATTAGAATTGAACACACGAACAATGATTTGACAACCTCACTCGTTAACCACTGAACCACTCAATGTACCCAAACATGTAACTGAAAATGGTAATGATTTTAATCCGAAGAAAAACAATTGAAAAGGGCAGGTTGTCGCGAAAACACAGTAAAAACAGGGTGTTTCAAAAAAAGTTTATGATATTTTTGTTTGGTTTTATGGTATATCAACCATCAAAGGTTATTTAATGCCAAATCCTCTGTACACATATATATTAAATATATATGATTTGGTTTGTTTGAGTTTTATAGCATATCAACCATCAAAAGTTATTTAATGCAAAATCCTCTTTATACGTATATATTAAATATATATGATTTGGTTTGGTTGGGTTGGGTTTTATGGCATATCAATCATCATCGGTTATTTAATGCCAAATTCTGTTTATACATATATCAAATATATATGCTTGTAAAACATTTTGTTGACAACATTTTTAAACGAGGCTAAGCTCATTTTTTGCCTCATGGTTAGATGGTTTCAAGTATTGCTATGTATCACTAACAATTCAATAAAACATCAATCATTTGTTTTCATACAGTTAAATGATCAAACAGTTCTATTTCTAACAATCCAATTTAGCATAAGTCATATGTTTGCACATAGTTTTAATGTAAAACAGTTCTATTTGACCCATAAGTAGGACCTTATCAGGTGCTACTACTCCGGGTAAAAGTCGAACAGGGAGCAATGGCAATGAAGGTGTACTCCGCATTCCCCAAAGTGTCATATCCAGGACACTTGTTGAGAGGGTCTTACCCCTCCGCAGAGATACAGTCGGAATATTCTACAGCCCCAGCCGACTGGGCATGTAACATTTTTTTATCTAATAACTTGACCAGTTCTCGTTCAAATGATCTTAAATTATAACATCATGTGTAGAACAAACTCAAAATTTTATGTTTAAACGACTTTCCTTTTCTAGTGAATAGCATTTCTATACCTGAAAAGAAAAACAATATAGAACATTATGCGTAGTATTCTGAGTTATTTCTACACATGGTGTTAAAATCTGAGATCATTTGAACGAGAATTGGTCAAGTTATTAGATTTTGAAGTGATATCGATTTTTCTGAAACACTCGTTAGATTTTGAAGAATACGCTATTTAGATGATGGCGCTGATGGAAATGAGGTATGCAAGAAAACTATGAAATAGAGAAACATCAATATCTTTCAATAGCATCACAAAATAATATCATAAGAACTAACTGTGTCAAAGCAAATACTGTTTATACGTAGAATAGCGTGTAGGTTATGTGGTGACAGAAATAAAACAGTTAATCTGATAAAAGGCGAATACAGCAAACTGGCACAAAAAGAATACAAGTGTAGATATGACTGGGTGGGGAAAATGATTTCTTAGAAATTGTACAAAATACTAAAGTTTGATCTTGCTTACAAATGGTATGTGCACAAACCAAAATTTGTTCTTGAAAATAAGAAGCATAAAATTATCTGGGACTTTGAAATACAAACGGACTACTAAATCCCGGCCGAAAGACCAGACCAAGTGTTAATTAACAAGAAGAAAACTTTTCATCGAGACTATAAACTGAAAATCAAAGAAAGTAAAAAGATACATAAATACCATAACTTTGCCTGAGAGCTTAAATAGCTGTGGAAAATGAAGGTGATGATGATCCCAATTGTTGTTGGAACTTTTGGAATGGTCCCCAAAGGCCTGAGAAAGAGACTGAGGGAATTGGAAATCAAAGGAAGAACTGGGATCATCCAGATTCCAACAGTGTTAAAATCAGGTAGAATACTTAGGAAAGTCCTGGAGACCGGAGGAAACTTGCTGTCACTCAGACATCAGTGAAAAACACATTGACAAGATTACTAGTAGCCCCTGTTTAAAAAAGATTTTTTAAAATTGCACAGTGAGGAAGACTCATTTTCTCAAGAGAGTATTGTACTGTTACGATATAGAAGATTGTAACGCTACACGACACAAATAGAAGTTTGTAACGCTACGGTTCTCAAATGGACGTTTGTACAGGTACTGTCTCAATAGAGGTCTATGCGTGTTGCACAACACCGTAATTGTCAGTCGGACCCCTGTTGTAACCACCACCGCGATGAAAAGAAGTGACGAACACACAAGAACCCCGTCTTGGTTCGCTAATGCAAACGTTTATTCGTAACTACACTTTTAGTTGTGTCGGGGAGAGTGAAACAGTATGAACTGAGTCGACTTCTTTTACTAGGCAAAGAGAAATAAAATGTGAGGAAAGAGAGGGCAGATACAAACCTTGATTTTAACTTTCTTGTTTTCTGTTGTAGTTCTAACACGTGATTGCTCGCTAGTTCCGTCTTCACAATTTCGCAATAGGTGTGAGACCCCTTCGCATGAGCTCACCTCAAAAAGGGGCCGTAATTTTCGGCCGTCTGGTGTCCAACTGTCGTTTTTACATCGTCGTGTCTCGTCCCCAACTAACTCTTTTCCTGTTTTCTATCCAGCGTCCACTGCCCTAACAGTTTGTTTAAGTTTCTTCCAGCCAATCAGAGCTCGTAGCAAATTTGCTGCCAATACACTTCTATTTTTAACCCGGGTGTCCGTAATTATATCACAGTATGATAATTATATAAACATTATTAATGTTAGTATCACTTAACATCAGAATTTGCTCAAACTGTTTGCATATCTACCATGTCTTACCCTAGATCTCGAGTAATGACAAAGTAAGGGATCGTACAAAGCAGAAAGTAACAAAATGGCAAATGTGGTGACAGAGACGAAAGGGTCTATTACATAATAAGCAAATGCAGCAAATTATAAGAGAAAAGGTACAAGACTAGACACGACTGAGTCGGCAAGGTGATACACTGGGAAATGTGCAAGAAATTGAAATTTGACCATACAAACAAATGATATATGCACAACCCAGCATTTGTCCAAAAAAATGACTCATATAAACTCCTATGGGACTTTGGCATACACACGGATCACCTAATCTCGGCCAGAAGACCAGACTTTATAATAATCAACAAAAAAAAATAGAACTTTCAAAATTGTGGACTTTACTGTCCCGGCTGACCACAGAATTAAACTGAAAGAAAGTGAAAAGAAGGATAAGTACCTCGACTTTGCTAGATAATTGAAAAAACTATGGAATATGAGAGTGGCGATTGTACCAATCGTGATTGGTGCTTTTGACACAGTAACTAAAGGATTATTAACGGACCTGGAGGACTTGGAGATTGGAGGACGAGTGGAGACCATCTAAACGACAGCATTAATGAAAACGGCAAGAATACTGAGAAGAGTCCTGGAGACTTGAGGAGACTTGCTGTCACTCAAACTCCAGTGAAAAGCCATCAGCAAACGCTGATGAGAAAAACTCTAAAGGAGTAAATAATAATAATAATAATAATAATAATAATAATAATGAATTGACCAAAATAAAAAATAATGATATACGCACAAACCAGAATCTCTCCTAGAAAATGAGATCCTTGAAATTCTCAGTGATTTTGAGATAAAAGCGGATCACCCAATCCCGATCAGAAGACCAGATTAAGTATCAATAAACAAGAAAACAACTAGTCATCTAGTGGATTTTGCTGTTCCAGCGGTCAACAGAATAAAAATAAAAGCAAGTCACAAGATAAACAAACACTTACACCTTGCCAGAGAACAAAAAAAGCTGTGGAATATATAAGTGACAGTGATACCAACTGTAATTAGTGCGCTGGTAATCAACCCAAAAGGCTTGGAAAAAACGCAAGAGAAATTGGAAATCAGAGGAAGAATCGAAGCCATCCAGACTACAAAATTTTGAGATCGACCAGAATACTAAGAGTCCAAGAGATCTTAGGAGAATTACTGTCACTCAGACTCCAGTGAAAAACCACCAGCTAACGCTGGTATGAAAAACTCATGAGCTTGGATAAAAGAAGCTTACAAATACTTGGTAATATTAGAAACGGACACCATCAAACAAGTGGAGATGAAAGAAAAAAAATTAAAAAGAGTATCTCAGGAGAATTAGGAAACTACTGGAAACCAAATTATGCAGCAGAAATCTGATCGGAGGAATAAACGCATAGGCTGTCTCCCTTTTGAAATACGCAGGACCATTCTTGAAGTGGATGAGGAAAGAATTTAAACAAATGCACCAAAGAACAAGAAAACTCATGACGATGCATAAGGACTTACATCCCGGACGTAAACAGACAGTATGTGTCAAGAAAAGGAGGAAGAAGGCTCGCCAACATTGAAGATAGCGTCGAAGCATCAATAAAGATCCAAAGATTACATTTTAAAAAACGCCGAGGAAGATTGATAACAGCGACCAGAAACAATGTACACGAAACAAGAATCAACAGAAAAAAATAACCAGAAAATGAAAATGGGAAGAGAAACAACTATATGAACATTTCAAGCGACAAATGAACGAAATCTCGCATTTCTTGGACATGTTTAAGAAAAGGAAACCTTATGAGAGAAACTCTCTTCTAATAGCAGCATAAAATAACGCCATAAGGACAAACTATGTCAAAGCAAAAATAGACAAGACGCAACAAAATAGTAGATATAGGTTATGTCGTGACAGAGATGAAACGATCAATTGCATAATAAGCAAATGCAGTGGGTAAACGCAAAAAGAGTATAAGACTATACTCGACTGGGTGGAGAATATGATTCACTGGGAATTATGCAAGAAGATTAAATTTGATCATACGAACAAATGGTATATGCACATCTCAGAATCCGTCCAAGAAAATGAGACGTACAAAGTTCTCTGGGATTTTGACATACAAACGGATTACCTAATCTTGACCAGACGACCAGACCTAATGATAGTCAACAAAAAAAAAAGAGGACCTGCTGAATCGTGAACTTTGCTGTTCTGGCTGACCACACAGTAAAATTGAAAGAAAGCGAAAAGAGAGATAAATATATAGACCTTGATAGAGAACTAAAAAAACATGGGACATGAAGGCAACGGTTAAACCAAATGTAAATCTTCCGCTCGGAATAATCCTGAAAGGATTGGTAAAGAAACTGGAAGACTTGGAAATAAGAGGTCAAGTAAAAACCATCCAAACTACAGCAGTATTAAGATCGACCAGAATACTGAGAAGAGTCCCAAGAGACTTGAGAAGACTTGTTGTCACTAAAGTTCCAGTGACAGACTATCAGCTAACGCTGGTGAGAAAAACTCTCAAATGCGTCAGATAGTAATAATAACAATATAAAACCAACACAAACACGCGTTATATCTCGTTTTGATCTGCCCCTGGGACAAGTAATGTTGTTTTTACATCAGCAGTGTGAACATACCCTTTACCACGACCAGTACCATAGGTCAACAAACTAGATGAAAACAAACATAGACACTTTACTGCAAAAACATCTCATGAAAAATGATAATTCTTTTTTTTTTTTCATTTTTTGCCTAAAACAAGGGGAGATAATCGAGCTACGGTATGAATGTACTGTTAAAAGAACGCAAATATAGAAACTTCAAGATGACATGACTCTAGCGAATATATGAAATGTATAAAAACGAGGATATATTAACAAAAGCGGGGTCGACTGCATTTAAGGAGAGAGTTATGGGATTTTAGAAAAAAAAACCTTTAGTTAAAAGATAATCATTCATCGGAGTGTTTCAGTTTCAGCGAGAAAATCTCTTCCATCGAGGTAGAGAAAAAGGAATTATGGGACCAACATCCGGGAACTCTAATCCCACATTCAACTCGAGCTCGCTCCAAAATGTCAAGATAGGAAAAAATCCAGCGCAGAAGTCGGAAGGAGACCGAAGATTCGCAAAAACAATAAATCTGCTTCAGCAAAAGTTGCCAGGTAGAAAAAGTCAAGTGGGTATCGCAGAGCGGTGGTGGTAATGTTGGCTGGAGGGGGCGTCGATCTAATTCCTCTTTTAATGGTTCACTGTCGATGAAGTAATGGCCAGAGTGGCACAGGTCGAACTGTAAAGGTGGTTGAAGTGATTGCTGTGGTCTACGGATCAGTGACTTGTACGAAAGTGTACTAACAATTTTGTATGAAAAATCTGGGGTGGGGAATTTTTTCTTCTTTCTTTCTTTTGTTCTGATTGAAAGTAAAGACGCGCAAACAAATATATGTGGTTAAAACAGTAGAAAAAATAATAAGGATCTCAATACTGATATAGAGAAAAAGGTTGTGTAATTTTTAGATAAGTTATAATCATTCCATTATTTTTCGGATTTTTAATCTTGTTATTTTTATTATCCAGTCAACGGTGTTTAGAATACGCTGACTGTACCACCAGGTGAAAAAAAGGGTGTCTTTGGTATGACACAAGACAGTTGGACACCAGACGGCCGAAAATTACAACCTCTTTTTGAGGTGAGCTCCTGCGAAGGAGTCTCACACTAACTGCGAATTGTGAAGACGGAACTAGCGAGCAAGCACGTGTTAGAACTACAACAGAAAATAATAAAGTTAAAATCAAGGTTTATGTCTGGTTAGAGTACTTCTGCAACACTGGAGAGTATAGAGTACTCCTTCATTGCCGTTACATACAGGTTCACTGTGATTCAGGGTAGAAAGTACCTTTTAAGGTCCTATCTATGGGTCAAACAGATCTGTTTTTAAAATTATAAGTATTTAGTGGGAATACTTGAAACTATATAATTGTGTTCAAACAAAAGATACACTTGGACGCCATGATTCTACAAGTATATATTTACCAAACCCCTCTGCACGGCAAGAATGCGACACAAGGTTAATTTTTAAGCGAAGGTTAAAAAGTTTGAATTCAGCGTTTTCCTTCCCCTAGACTGGTTGCCTAAAGGCAAGAAAACTCAGTCTACCCTACTATTTATATTGACCAACCTCTCCGCTCGGGCAGAATATAACACAAGGTCAATTTTTTAAGCGGAGTTTAACAGGTTTGAATTCAGAGTTTTTCCTTCTCCTAGACTAGTTGCCGTACAAAGGCTGAAGAGCCTAGTCTGCCCTACTATTTACCCACTGTTGGAGGGAGAATAATTGGATTCATACTTTTCCTAAGGGTATTAGTTCTACGTTAAATGCAATCAGCTTCGTCCAGGATTTTGAACTCGTGTCGCCGTGTCCATTTCCTACGACGGTAACCATTACACTACGGGGTTTTACAAGTATGCCGTCCAGAAGGCGAGGCTTAGAATATAACATCCCCTTCAAAGCGGTAAGATACCCACTCCAAAAAAGGCGTGACCTGGATATAACACTAAACTGCATCTAATGGTGAGGCTCTATTTCTGGAAATTTGGGGCGTCTGGGGTACCCGGTTTTTGCCATTACTCCCGAGTTCACTCTAACACAGAGTGTTAATACCTGTTAGAGTCCTATCTATGGGTCAAAAAGATTTGTTTAAATATTAATTGTATTAGATAGGTATACTTGAGATCATATATATTTTTTTATTAAGAATAGTTACTTGACGCTTTATTTAAGAAGTCTATATTAATTGCTCTGAACCATATAATTTTTTGAAATTATTGAAACCATATAACGGTGTGCAAGTTATCTATATCAGATAGAAATACATCAAGCCATATAACTGTCTGCAAGCAAATAATTATTACATGGGAATAGTTACTTGAAACCATAAAATTATCTTATAAATTATTAGTATTAATAGTTCCTTTAGGCTATAATTGTTTACAAATAATTATCATTAGTTACTTATCATATCATCAACATCATCATCATGCATGCTAGCACGGATTTCCCAAACTCTCTCTCTCTCTCTCCCTCTCTCCCTCTCTCTCTTTCTATTCGTCTCTGTCGTCCATCACTTTCGGCAGATCTTCTAGACAATATCCTGTGCCCCTACAGAGCTGTTGCAGATAAGTTCCAGCTGGTCATCCAACACTTGCTCTTTGATTAGAGAACGTCGCATATGAGTTTGTCCTTGCTTCTCCAGCAGTGTCCTGCATGTCTTGTTCATCTAATTTGGATGGGGTTTGAGATGGGAGGTAGGTGGCCGTACAGCTGCTGTTTTGTGGGATGTTGCTTCCAACTGAGGTCAAGCTTTTTTTTCTATACGCTTTGACAGCGTCAATGTGATGCATCTATATAATAGTATGGATACGACCGCTGCTTAGAAAAAATTGTGTTTTATTTTATCGGATAGGTCTGATTTCTATATTACCGATAACCTATCGATAGCTGTCCATGTCTTTGCTAGTCGCGTATTGATGTCATTTTCCGTAGATGAGAACACTGCTTCCGAGGTAGATGAACTTGTCCACTAGTTTCAGAGAACCACCATTTAGAGTGGAGAAGTCATCTCTTTGATTAAAGAGCTGAAGTCATATAATTGTTTAACAAAGATTGATTTTGATATTGAATAATACAAGGATAGATAGATAGATAGATATGAAAGCTGGACACGTGGGCATCTTTAAGATATGCACACACACACACACACACACACACATATTAAAAGGTGTTCGTGGTGTTACGGTAACCGCCATAGGAAATGGACACGACAACCCGAGTTCAAATCCTGGATGGGAAAATTTACAGTTCACATAGTGCTTACAGTCTTTAGAAAGGCATGAGTCCAACTATTCTCCCTCTATCTATGGGTAAATAATAGGGCAGACTGGGCTCTTTAACTGTGCTATGGTCTAGGAGAAAAAAATTGAATTCAAACCTGTTAAACTCCGCTTCAAAAATAGATCTAATGTCACATCCAGCTAGTGCGTCGGCGTTGGTATATATATATATATATATATATATATATATACTAGAAATTCAGAATTTTTTCCATAAATGTAAACTCGGCATGGTTTGAAATTGGCTTATAGCAAAGATTATTTTAATTCCGCAAAAACATTCATTTTGAGGTTATTCAAAGTGGCGGAAAATCAAATTTTTGGTGTCTGAGAAGTTCAAACCTTGTGAAATTTACAGAAGAATGAGAGGTGTGTACGGATAACCATATTTAATCAGAAAATATTTACAAATAAGCTAACAATGGGTTTGCCACCACAACAAGATTGAGTCGAAAAGACAGTCCATGGAGTAGAAACACATTAACTCTCCGGTAAAGGAAAAGCTCTAGGTGCAGCGCTCAGAAAAGAAGTTCGGGATGACAGTCTCCTGGGACATGAAAGGAACCATTACTATTGATTTCCTTGAAAAAGTTGCTACTGTAAACAGTGATTCCAATAGACAAAATTCACATTCATTGACTGGACCTCGTATCGATTGGTCTTTAGATGGCTTGATAAATAGGAACGTACTAAGATAGATAGATAGATCGATATGGAAGCTGGACATGTGTACAACTTTAACGCGCGTGCAAACACACACACACACACACATACACACACACATATATATATATATATATATATATATATATATATATATATATATATATATATATATATATATATTAGGTTTTGTCCGTGATTTTCTCTTTCATAAATTAAATTACAGTAAAAAATTACGCAGAAATTTTACATTCATTTCATTTATCTTTACCTTCTTTGTTTTACTTTTTGTTTTTTGTTTGTTTTTTCATATTCTTTTTGTTGTTGTTTTTTGTGTGTTCTTTTCACTCATATTTCATTTTTTTTTTTTTCATTTTTCATTCGGATTGAATGACATCAAAAAGCATTTATAACTTTTTCAATACAACTGGATTTTTATTTAATAAAATCGAGTACATCAAATGCATAAATCAGATTTGCTCAACTATTCAACGAGTCAAAATTTTCAAAGTATAAATACGTAAGTGTATCTTTAGATGCAAACATCTACTGACTGTATGTGCATTTTTTCATTTATTCATGTGTGTGTGTGTGTGTGTGTGTGTGTGTGCGATTCCAGCTTGGATTTTTAACGAGTGTCTATAGATTTTCAAATGCGTATACTGTAAATGCGACTGTGTATCTTTTAAAAACAGGAATTTCAAAAGTGCTTCTACCAATCAAAATTTTGTTGGAATAAACATGTTAGATACCCTGAGAACTATGAACCCATGTGCATGTGTGTCTACACAACAACATCAGGGATCACTACACTCCCTAGCTGAAGAATGAGAAAACTTTCCATCATTACTGTTCATTTTTCGTCTTTAAGTAACATTGGAAGGGATAAAAGAACGTTAATATTCTAAGGATGCAATGAATAATTGTCTCTCTTGATGAATGGGCGTGTCCGTTTGGGAGTTCATGGACTGTAACATGACAATCTCAGAAATCCAATCTCGTTCTCTTTTGTCTCTGTTCTTTGAACAGTAGAGATATGTCTCCTGTTTGATCATTGAACAGTAAAGCCGATATGACTACAATGTCTACCAATCTATCCAACAATCTCAAGTAACCCTTTTTCTATTCTTGCATTCCTTTTATGTATTGTTTGTTCTTCGAACAATATGTTCATAATTCATCGGTTGAGACACATTTTTGTATACATTTCAACTTTACTTGTACGAGGGTGAGTCTAAAAGTAATGCCTTTTTCTTTAATACTGGAATAGTTACCAATACAGAAATATGTATCCAACATTAAAATAAAGCCGGTCTTCTGTGAATCACATCCTTACTTCTCAACATAATCACCATTTCTCACAATAGCAATGTTCCACCTTTGAATGAGAGTGTGTATCTTTGCCTCGTAAAATTCTGTTAACTGTTTTTTTTAGCCACTTTTGAGCAGTTTTCACTTCCTCGTCACTGATATAATGTTTACCTCTTAAACCCTCTTTCATGGGGCCGAAGTGATTTTTGTCTGAAGGGGCTAAATCTTCCCAATCAATAATGTCCTCCTTCTGTATGACAATACTCAACAACACACAAATATCAAGACAAGGAATACAATCCCCTCATTCGGGTGGACACGTTTACCGCATCCTCCATACTCACCTGATTTAGCGCCTTCAGACTCAACTTCGTATGTATATCATATATATATCAAATGTTTCTGCATGTGTAAATGAATTTATCTTGTCTTTCCTAGTGTTTATTCAGTGTTAGTATATCACGGATATACTAATGCTAACATTAGCCCTTGGTGAGTGAGAATTCAATTTGTTGGTTGGTTGGGTTTTATGACATATCAATCTTTGTAGGTTATTTAATGCCAAATCCGTTTTATACAAATAATCAGTTCTATTTCAAACAATTCCGTTTAATATGAGTATACAGTTTAATTGTCGAAAACATTTCTATTTCAAGCTATTCAGTTTTATCAAACAGTTCTAATTCAACCAATTCAGTTTACTATAAGTATAAATTTTGTTTACACACAATTAAATGTCAAAACAGTTCTATTTTTAAAAAATTCATTTTAACGAAAGTACAATTTCAATGTCAAAAACAGTTCCATTTCAAACAATTCAGTTTGGCATAAGTACGCAGTTTAAACGTAAGTTCACACTTTAATTGTCAAAAACATTTCTATTTCAAGCTATTCAGCTTAGTCAAACAGTTCTAATTCAAACAATTCAGTTCTATTTCAAGTAATTTAGTTTAGCATAAATACACAGATTACTTCTATTTAATCCATAGATAAGACCCTTATCAGGTGCTACCACTCCAGGCTAGAGTGGATTTTGAAGCGATGGCAATAAAGAGGTGCTTCACATTCCCCAAAGCTCCAGCATCACTGGAACCTCCCCATCAGATTGTTTGGTGTCATATCCAGGACACACGTTAGGAGTGGGGTCTTATCACCTCTGCAGAGGGAAGGGGATTCGATTAAATATCTTTTCTACCCTCTAGCACACCAATAATATCATCATAGAATATTTTTATATTAAAGCTGTTTTCGGTTGACTGTATTCATATACACTCACCAGACATTTACTCGCAATAAGAAC
The DNA here is from genome assembly GCA_963585895.1 of Sepioteuthis lessoniana. Taxonomy (NCBI): domain Eukaryota; kingdom Metazoa; phylum Mollusca; class Cephalopoda; order Myopsida; family Loliginidae; genus Sepioteuthis; species Sepioteuthis lessoniana. The sequence goes on from OY757907.1 coordinate 55,561,163, forward strand.
TTAAGTATAAATACAGAATGTCTCAAAATAGATGCAACCGATTAATATTTATCATTTTCTATGATAATATTATTATTTTATATTATGTTATATTACGAGATATTTTATTATTATATAACTTTATTATTATGATAAAGATTTATTACAGAGACATGTGCAATGGTGGTAAAAAAATGCATCCTTTGAGCTAGAGACATCAAATTAATGTTTTTTTTTTATTGTTATTATATCAGCTTCCAGGACATGCAATCTTTTTTGAGTTTCTTGTCTCAGTAATAAATCATTATCATATTAATGGGTTGCATCTATTTTCAACAGTTTTTGGTGATTTTGTCTCCACGTAAGTAGTGACGCGAAATATTTTTCCTCTCTTGTCCAAGGCATTGTGATCGAGAATTAATAGTTGTTATAGTATACAATTTTCAAATCTGAAACGAAAACGAGCATAACATTATCATTAATAGAGTTATTAATACTGAGCAGACTTAGCACTGTGCGACTTTATCTTCTTTCCTAAACAGAAGTTTCACCTAAAGATAAAGATTGGAGGACGTGGAGGACAATAAAAGAAATACGATAGCGCATCGTCACAACATATGAAAAGAGGAATTTCAGAGGTGCATCGAATAATGGAAAACTCACTGGAGTAAATGTGCTGAATACCAAGAGAATTATTCGGAAGAAAATTAACGTTTCATTCATTGTTCCTTTCTGTCATGGTATTTCAATGAACAAATAAATAACCATAATGGATCTATTGATGTCAGTTTGTTCTTATCTATCTATCAATCTATCTAAACAATTCTGTTCGTATCTATCGAAATATATATATAACTAATTCTATTCATATCTCTTAATCTATCTATTTGTCAATCTATTTAACCAATTCTATTCATATCTATCTATCTATCTATCTATCTATCTATCCAATTCTGTTCATATCTATCTATCTATCCAATTCTGTTCATATCTATCTATCTATCTATCTAAGCAATTCTGTTCATACCTGTCTATCTATCAATCCAATTCTGTTCATAACTATCTATCTATCTATCTATCTAAGCAATTCTGTTCATATCTATCTATCTATCTATCTATCCAATTCTGTTCATATCTATCCATCTATCTATCCAATTCTATTCATATCTATCTATCTATCTATCTATCTATCTTACGAATTCGGTTCATATCTGTCTATCGACCTTTAGTAGCGATGCTTTTGAATACACCTTGTGTTGTAGTTTAGACTCACCAATCAGTAACTAGATAGCAAACTTAAATAGGTAGTTAGCTCTGTCGACAGAGCATAGAATATCCTAACTATATCTCCTGCAATATCCTAACTATATCTCCTCCTTAAAATGAGATGTCCAGGGTATGACACTAAATTGATTCTGACGGTGAGGCTCCCGTTCTGAATCTCTGGAGAGTGAGGAGCACTCTTTCGTTACAATTACTCAAGGTTCACTCTAACCTGGAGTTGTGATCCCTGTTGGGTCCCAACTATGGTTCAAATAGACTCATCTAAAAATTATTTGTATTCAAAAGGACTGTGTATAAAAAAAAGGAACCCTGTTAAGCAACAACTGCACAAATACTGTAAATATGAACGTACAATGAATGCGATTCCCTAACCTCTTGACATAAAATAACCCAAGACGAATTGACATGCCGTAGAAATCATTGAATTATCAATTATCATTAAGTAGGAAGGCACATCAAACTATCTATATACAAACACACACATACACACACACTCACACATAAATAGAGAGAGAGAGAGAGAGAGAAAGAGAGAGAGAGACGTATAGACAGAGAATGCTTGTATAAAAGCATGTCTACATTGAAGTCAACAACATGCTAATATTATATGATATGAGTTCAAGTTATAACTATTTTTTTAAACATATCCAGTTATATTAAATTAACAACACTTATTTTCTCGGAATTGCTTTTAATCTGTCAATGTAAATCAAGAAGAGATTGTTTTGATGTATGACCTAGACCTGCAAAACAAAATAGTTGAAGGTCTATGCCAATTTTCCAAGAATAACACAAAATCAAAAGATTTATTTAGCACAAGGCCACATGAAATGGAGGAAAACTATTTTATATCGTTCTTCAACGTGAACGGGGCGAGAATATTGGTCTTTAAAATCAATATTTAAAAAAACCTGGTTTTTATCTGGATTTAAACAGCACAATGCTGATAGACTGAAAGACTATCTTGATAGCAACTGCTCTACGCCTAGCATAGCAGCATAGTTATATACTGCTCAGCTTGCCAGCATTCGAGGACTTTTTTAATTATTAATGCAACGTTTTTAATTAAAAGATTGGAATTTTTTTTAATTTAAAATTCTCTTCTCGCCGGAAGCAATGTAAAAATAAGTAAAAAGTAAAGTTGGTAACCTTAGTCGAGGGTGACCCGAAGGGTCCCTTTTCAATAGCTACTACACCGAGGTATAGGGGAGGGTACTACTCCATTCCCAGGATTGCTCCACTTTATCCTTGATCCGTACCTTATAGTGCTGAGTGCAAAGCAAGGCGGCATCACGTACCATTTTTTGAGTCTTTGGTATGACTCGACCTGGGATTGAACCCCGGTCTCCTGGACCATGGCCGAACACTCAACTCATTAAGCGAATGGCCCGGTTAAACCTGCATAAATTATATTCAAATACACGACTGTATTTCTTTCTCCATCTAAAGAGGGTCACCATAAACCCCCAAAAAATTTATAATGAAACCACAAAATTGAATATTTTCTTCCAATTATAGATAGATAGATAGATAGATAGAGAGAGAGAGAGAGAGAGAGAGAGAGAGAGAGAGAGAGCTATGAGTAAAAATATTGGGTAGAGTGGGTTTCTAGCTTTGGTAGGGTAACCAATCTAGGAAAAGGAAAAACTCTGAATTAAAAAGCTGAGGAACGTTGTTTGGGGGAATCCATGGAATATTTGTGCCCCAGTCTTCTGTTATCAGTTCATCCAAGCAGTGTGCCTGGTTCTCCAGAAGCATTAATCACTATAAACATATTATCAGCGTAGATGGTCGAATAGTTGATATCTTTAAAGCAAATTGTTAAGTCCTCACACGTCGAAATCAACGTCAGAGTCCATTGTTGTTGTTGTTGGTTGGGTTTTATGGCATATCAACCTTTGTAGGTTATTTCACGCTAAATCCATTTTTATGCAAGTAATCAGTTCTATTTCAAACAATTCTGTTTAGCATGAATACACAGTTTAATTGTGAAAAACATTTCTATTTCAAGCAATTCAGTTTAGTCAAACAGTTCTAATTCAGCTAATTCAGTTTAGTATAAGTACAGATTTTGTTTACACACAGTTAAATGTCAAAACAGTTCTATATTTAACAATTCAGTTTAGTGTAAGTACAGTTTCAATGTTAAAAATAGTTCCATTTCAAACAATTCAGTTTAGTATAAGCACGCTGTTTAAATGTAAGTACACAGTTTAATTGTCAAAAACGTTTCTATTTCAAGTTATTCAGTTTAGTTAAACGATTCAGGTTAGCATAAATATGCCGTTAGTTCTATTGAACCCATAGATAGGGCCCTACTAAAGTGGACCAAGGAGCAATGACAATGAAGGGGTACTCCGCATTCCCCAAATCCCAGTATCACTGAAACCTCACCATCAGGTTGTTTAGTGTCATATCCAGGGTTCTCGTCGGGGGGTGGTCTTATCCCTCTGCAGAGGTGCAGTCGGTGTATTCTACAGCCCAAGCCGACTGGGCAAGTCAGAATCCATTACACACACACACACACACACACACACACACATACATATATATATATATATATATATATATATATATATATATATATACGTTTTTCTTTTATACTTTTTAGTAACCTATATATATATATATATATATCCAATCCTTCCGCACGAGCAAGATGTCAATTTTTAAGCGGAGTTAAACAGAGTTTATTCAGAGTTTACTTTCTCCCAGACAGGTTGCCATACCAAATTTAAAGAACGGAGTCTGCCCTACTTTTTGCTCATCGTTGAATGGAGAATAGTTGGGTTCATAATTTCTAATTAGCGCTATGTAAAATGCCAAAAAACCTTGTATAGGATTTGAAATCGAATCGCTGTGTTCATTCCCAAAGACGATAACCATTACACCACAAGCGCTTCCATAAATATTGATAAGTGTGTGAGTGCGTGTGTCTGTGTCTGTGTGAATGGAGCCTGTCAAAGTTGAACTTTTTACAACTACTTCGGTGGTTTGGGAGGTATTGTTTACTCAAGTGCTTACCTGCCCAACTTCTTTATCAATTGTTGTGGCAGGTCAGTAACGAGATATTTTGTCGTGTCATGTTCCTCTTCAAATTAACGCACAAATTTTATTTGGTTGATTCAAAGGTTTTCACCAGTTTTTAACCAAATATCTTATTCATATAATTTATTCATACCACCATAATCCAGTCTGCGAAGAACCTTCCCGACTTTCTATAAACCTACGCCACCTTTCTACTAGATTGTGCTTAAATTATAAAAGAACGATCTTGTTTAGATTTTATTCTTTGAGAAATATTTTCATACACTTATAGAAACGCAGAGATAGATAGATAGATAGATAGATATGAACAGAATATATATGTGTGTGTGTGTGTGTGTGTGTGTGTGTGTGTGTGTGTGTGTGTGTGTGTGTGTGTGTGTGTGTGTGTGTACGGAGATGAAAAAATACAGTCTTCAGAGGATTATTTTATTTATTGAATTATTTTCTAACGTTAAACATTTCGGTCTTTAGACCTTCATAATTCAGTAATTAAATGAAACGGAAAAGCTTAGAAAGTTTTTTTTCTAAAGCATTCTATTTCCGATGGTAGCGTTCTGAATTTGCACCCCAAATTATTAAATGATGAATTTGACAATACAGAAAACTCCTTCAAGCAACTTCAATATCCTAAATTTTTTATACAACAAGCCAAAATAAAAGCTCTCAAAATTTATACATTCAAATGTTCTCCAGAAATTCAAAAGAATGATTTTTCGAATAATTCATTACATAGATATGTCATTTTACCCAACAATTCAACCACAAGCATCATCGAAAAAATTAAACAAACTTAGAATTAAAATAATCACTAACTCTTCAAAGACAAATAAAAATTCAATTAATGATGAATATAATAATACCTACATCGAATCCAAAACAGGAGTTTATGAAATTTCATGTCTAAATTGTAATAAAAAAGATATCTGGAGAAATCTTCTTGTAGCCTGAAAAATATAGATGAATATCAAACAGTTGAATTAAACAGAGATAGAAAGGTTAACTCTGATAAAGAAGGATAGATACATTATGTAATGTCTATAATAGGTAGATATGAACTAAATAATATAAATATTAGCATAGATAGATAGATAGATATTATATGATATAAATCTTTTTTAATAAATTTTTGAACTCTTATTGTGTCACACAAATTTGAAACGGAATGCTAACCACTGAAATGATTTTAAAATTTTCTCGTTTTTTTTATTTTGTTTTGTTTTTTGCTTGTTTGGGTTTTTTTTGTTTTTTTGTTTTTTTTGTTTGTTTGTTTGTTTTGTTTCATTTGATGAAGGTCAAAAAATCAAAAACGTTTAACGTTGGCAAATAATTCTATTAATAAAAATATCCTCAGGAGATTTTTTTTTCATCTCAGTTCATTTTAATACTGTCGGATTTATTTCCAGTTTTTCCTTATATATATATATATATATATATATATATATATATATATATATATATATATATATATATATATGTGTGTGTGTGTGTGTGTGTGTGTGTATACATATATATATACAACCACAGAGCAAGCAAGAGATTAACTGAATTGATGTGATAGATAGATAGATAGATAGATAGATAGATAGACAGATACCCCTCTACAAGGAGACTTTTATTTTTGCTTTGTATATTCAACATACAAACAATTTATTGCTGTTATTGAGTAACGAAAAAAACGATAGTGCTTACTTACCAGTAAATTTTTTTTTTTTTTTTTTTTTTTTTACTTACTGAGGGTCCCGTGTTTTGATGTTGTCGGTAGGAAGCAAATATTCGGTAAATATACAAACGGATGTTTTTACAAAAAGCAGAACTTCTGGTTCGTCTTTCCCACTCATTTGTCTGCCTTAGATTATATTATATTTATTTTTTAGGAGAGAAATTGAGATTTTTGTTTGCCGTCTGAGAGGAAAAAAATGTTAAGTTCTCTTTAATCTTTGAAAAAAAATTATACACACACACACACACACACACACAAACACACACACACACACACACACATATATATATATATGTATATATAAGTAGAAATGCTGTAACATTTAACATAAATATCGAAAATAACGCTAGTTGAAAAAATCAAAATGGCATAATAATATTTTTGGAAAGTATATTTGCACGATCATCATTTGTTGATTAATAAATATATGAATAAATAACATAAAATTTTTAAAGAGAAATAGTACATCTTATTTTTCCTGTTTAAGTACAGAATTCAAGCATATCTCTTACACGTTTACGTATTCTTAAAAATAATATAATGCTTCAAAGGGAATTGCTTATACTCTTATTTTTATTTCAGTATTATTTTTACTCCTGTATTATTTCGGCTGCTTCCGTCTGTAGTTGTCATCGTTCGTCATATATTAGATTGGCACAATTCGAAGATGCAAGAATTATTAGTTCACTGTCGAGAAGTAGATAAGTACTTGATAAAAAAAAGGGCGGGGGAAACATTTTAAACTAATAACTGGATTCGATTTTAAAAAAAGCCCCTTGTCAGAATAAAACAAACATTTCACTTTGATCATTTGAACATCACAGAATGCTAAATGAAATATGGGATTATATCTGCGAAGAACACTTGGCAAAACTGATAGATAGATAGATAGATAGATAGATAGATAACAAATGGGAATTGTATTTTTTCAAAAAAGCTTAGACTTTTGTTTTAATTTTACTAAACAGCTTTATTTCTTATCGCACCTTTTCCGCTAGGCTTAGAATACGTTGACTTTATCCCCTGGAGAGGGATAAAACCCCTTCCCCAAAAATATGGTGATCTGGATATGACAATAAACTGCATCTTTTGGTAACATTCGAGTTCTGGTTGGTTGGTTGGTTGGTTGGTTGGTTGGTTGGTTTTATGGCATATCAACCATTGTAGGTTATCTAATGCCAAATCCATTTTCATACAAATCAGTTCCATTTCAAACAATTTAATTTAGCTTGAGTACGCATTTTAGTTCTATTTGACCCATAGATAGCACCCTATCAGGTGCTACCACTCCGGACCAGAGTGTGCACCTGGGAGTGATGGCAATTAAGGGGTACTCCACATCCCCCAAAGCTCCAGCATTACTGGTGCCTCACCATCAGATTGTTTAGTATCATATACAGAACACTCATGGGCGTCTTACCTCTCTGCAGAGATGCAGTCAGTGTATTCTACAGCCCAAACCGACTGGGCAATCGAGTTCTGAAGATATGATATTACTCCCAGTTCCACTCAGACCCACAGTTGTAGTGCCTCTTAGGGCGCCATCAATGGGTCAAATAGATCTGTTTCAATATCATTAGTATTAAGTAAGAATACCAGAGATCATGCAATAGTATGCAAAGTATTCATATTAGATAAAAATAAATACTTTAAATAATATAAATGCTTGCAATCAAATGATTACTACTAAATAGGAATCATCATCATCATGTCGTGCCGCTAGCACGGATATCCCTGACCCTCTCTCGCCACTTCTCCCTATCGTTCATCGCCTCCGGCAGGTCTTCAGGGCTACATCCCGTATCCTCACATAGCTGCTGTATGTATGTTCAAGCTGGTCGTCCTGCTTTTGCTCGACCATATGTGGGGGTCCATAGGAGTACATCACTTATGAGCTCGTCTCTGCATCTCCAGCAGTGTCCTGCATGTCTGGTTCGTCTAACTTGGATAGTTTTCGTGGTGGGAGGCAGGTGGCCGTATAGTTGGTGCCTTGTGGGGTGTTGCCTACAGGACTTGTTCAGTATTGCTCGCAACGTTGTGTTATAAATTATTTGTATGAACTTATAGTTCTTGAGGCTATAATTGCTAATAGATAATTATTATTGGTTACTTGAAGCTATATGATTGTTTAAAAAGACTCTCTTTTATATTTAATAAGGGTTGACATGACGTAAAAATAACCAACCAGCCAACCAACAGTCAGGATGTCAATTCTTGACAATGTGGAACAGTGCGTATCATCTAGACGTGCGGACAGAACGGATTCATTTGACTCTTTTACCACCCGTTCCAATCGGTCATCGAAGTTGGTAAGTCTTCTCGACGACACTCACTATCCGTACAGAGCTGATGAATGTAAGTTTTTGCTGGTCAACCAACTCTGGTGTGTCCATGCAGACTACGCGGATGATCTAGCGCTTCTTGCAAATACACCTGCTCAAGCCGAATCTCTGCTCTCTAGCCTGGAGCAGGCAGCAAGAGGCATTGGTCTCAGGGCGAACTCAGAAAAAAAGCCGAGTTCATGTGTTTTAATCATGATGGTACGATCTCCTTATCAAATAGCATACCGCTGAAATTTGTTCAATAATTCATATACCTCGGCAGCGATATCTCTTCTACTGAAAGCGATGAATAAATAAGCTTCTGAAAAATAAAGAAAAGAAAATACGAGCTAATAGTGATTATAATACATTTCAAATGTACAGTAATATTTTGCCTTTTGTTCCTCTGGCGTTTTTGTTTTGTTTTTTAATTAATTCATTAAAGATTTATTGAAAGTCGTCGGTTTCTAAATTCAAATGTAAACAGCTAAGTTAAGAACGTAATGATTTGAATAGCAAATGTCACTACAGGAATCTTGTTATTGCCTCAAGCAACTTGACTGAACTTGAGAAGCACGGAGAAAGATTTACAGAGGGCAGCAAATTTTAGAGTCACAAACTCCGTCAAATACGAAAGGTTGTCGAAAGAAATGGAAAAAATACTAAAACAAAATAAAAGAAATGGGTTGGGTAAAAAAAAGAAAGCAAATCCTGACAGATGATTAATAATAATAGAAAAGAATAGAAAAAAAAAATTAGAAAAACGGACTCGGCTACCTATAAAACCTTTGGTTGATTGACAATTGATTTTAATGGTATGTACGTTTATATTAACATTTTTTGTATACTTATTTCTCCAGAGGTTTTTTCGCACATGGTCAAATCGAATACGAATAATTTACAAACAGATCTATTGACCCATTGATGGTAACCTAACAGGTACTATCACTCTGAAACAAATTGGGCCTGGGAGTAATGGCAATGAAGGAGTACTCCACACTCCTCAGATCTCTGGAAGTGGAACATTATCAGATGCAGTTTAATGTCAGACTCCTTTTGGCAGCGTCTTAATCTTCTGCTGGGGATATAATCAGCATATTCTAAGCCCTGCCAATAGAGTAGATGAGACCTTTGGGCACCCGTTGTAACAGCTGTCTATGATGATGCTGATGATGTGTTGTCTATGACGATGCTGATGTATTGGAAAGAATGAAGAGTTCTAATTAGCATCCCATTGTTATTTTGAAATTTTGAATGGTTCAAAAAAATTACAACCAACCCCACAAAATGATATTTCCTGTTGTCAATTGGACTGAAAATTGCCTTATTTTCTTTGATAATTTTTGGTTTACAAATTTTGTTTAGGTTTGGCACAAAGTCGAACATTTGGAGCTCCTAGTGAGACTCGAACTCACTCGTTATAGTTTACCAGTCTAAATTGTTGACCATCACAGTATATGAGGTGCCCAAAAAACTAAACATAGCTTAGGTTTGGCACAAGAGCGCAGTATGGAGCATCTACTGAGGATCACACCACTCTCTACTCAGTAGCAATGGGATCAGCGAGACTAGATTGCAATTATTACACTACGATAAAACGTCCTCATATCAAGTATTATCTCTAATAAAAGAAAATCGCTAAAATGTGCCGTTTTTGCTTGGTAAGTATTATATACATATGCACAAACATAAGATTTTTGGTAATAAAGAAATAAACATGGCATAGATAGATAGATAGATAGATAGATAGATAGATAGATCATGAACAAATTGAGATAGAGATATAAACACGCACAATAGATAGATAGACAGATAATGAACAAATTGATATATATATATATATATATATATATATATATATATATATATATATATAAACACGCACAATAAATAGATAGATAGCTTAGATAATGAAGAAATTGAGATAGAGATTATATATATATATATGTGTGTGTGTGTGTGTGTGTGCGTGTGTGTGTGTGTGTGTGCATATATATATATATATATAAACACGCATGATAGATTGACAGATAGATAGATAATAAACAAATTGAGAGAGAGATGAAGTGTATATATATATATATATATATATATATATATATATATATATATATATATTTAAACAGGCACGATAGATAGATAGATAGATAGATAGATAGATAGATAGATAGATAGCGTGGTACACAATAACAAAATTATGTCTGCTTATTTCGGGAGATAGAATGATGACCGCTTCTGATAAGAGGTTCGTTTTCATGCGAGCGTCAAGTAACTAAAGTGGCGCTTCGAGCCTGTTAGGTCTACAGGGAAACTGAGGAAAAAAGAGATCGAAGAATAATGACCGCAACCGAAAGATGAAACAATACAAAAGGAGGTTTCTGTGTTCGGCTCACTTGTTATTCACTGTCACACGAGGACTGCTCTCTGCAAAGAGCGCGGATAGAATTAAAACGCTAGCGAGAGATACATCGTCTGGCATAGGTCAAGTGCCGGCTTCACCCACTGGAAAGTGATCTTTTGAAGTTGACTTCGTCATCTTCAGCAGGTTGCTACCCTCTAGAGAAAGGTCAGTTGGCCTAGTACGTTGCAAAGCGTTGCAAACTAAAATTAGAGGAACTTGGTTTGGGGTATTGACACTCTTTGTTACTCTTTCTTGTCTTTCTTGCCCACTCAGTTAAGTACGCGCATGCGTGTATACACTTAGCTATATTGTTTCATGGAGTTCATGTGTGAAAATGCGTATGCATTTATGAGACGAACTGCTTACACATATGTGTCTGTGTGTATGTATGTCTGTGACCGCGTATTTGAGTGCATGTGCATCCCCGCACAAGAGACAGAAAATTGTGAAACATTATATATATATATATATATATATAATTTGTAAAAAGAAGAAAGCGGAAAGAAAAATACATAAAAATGGATGAGAAAATTTATCAATGATATTTGTTAAAGTCCACCGACTCGTTTCGACCTATGAATGAAATGATCCAAGAAATGAATTTTCAAATATTTCAGGAAGAAGGTATATCTGGAGTAAATATTTTAGGTGATCTTCAAGGTGGGAATTTTAAATTTAAAATAATGGTTTAGTGATACAAAAAAATGTTCGAAAAAGATTACGTCATGAAACGTAAACATTTTTTTTTAAAGGTTAAAAAGAAACACGGCGTCTTTCCGAGACACAGAGTTTCTACTTAACCTTTTCGGTAACTTTGTTGGTAACTTTATTTTTCTGTATTTTAACTATTCACCCTCCAGCTATGGCTAAATAGTAGGGCAGACTGGGCTCTTTAACCTTGGTATAGTAACCAGCTTAGGAGAAAGAAAACATTAAATTCAGACTCCATTTAAAAAAACTGATCTTGTGTAACAGCCTGCTTGTGCGGAGGGGTTGGGTATATATAAGATCAGATAACTCTTAGACATCGAGTTAACGGTGCTTGGCAATTATTATCATTTTCTCATCAATGAATTACAAGAGGGTGTGAGATGATATTGATGCTTCGAGTTAAGAAAGAGTAATGATTCTAATAAGTATGTAATTATTGTCTTCATTATATTAAAAATTTAAATGATTAAAAAATGAACCACAGACCCTCCAAAATTCTCATTCAATTGCAATTTGAACAAGAAATTACTTTATTCTTTAAGTTAGAGTGTTTTAAATTCATTGCTTCAAAAACTCTGGCTATTATGTATCGTTTTTGCTAAATTAAGTCTATGGTTATATATATATATATGTATATATATATATATATATATATAATTGTAGTTTGTTTAATGCCAAATCCTGATTATATATATATATATATATATATATAATTTGTAAGCGAACAGATTCTAGGTAACTTTATTTTTAAACGAGTTCTTAGAACTCATTGTTTACTCACAGTTAAATAATTACGATTATCTAACTCTATGATTTTATTTCATATCAATCATTTTGTTAAATGGTTTCAAGTATTGCTATCTCACGCAAATGATTTTTATCAAGTATTCCAATGTAATAGGAATAATTTGCACACTGCTGTATAGTTACAAATAACTAATAATCTTTACAAAAAATAGATCAATTCTGTTTGATCTTTGGATGGAATCCTAACAGGTACAGCCAATCCAGATCAGAGAGAACCTGAGAGTAATGGCAATGAAGGGGTACTCCACATTTCTCAAAGTTCCAAGACAGGAGCCTCACCATCAGATGTAGTTTAGTGCCATGCCCAGGACACTCGTTATCGGCAGTCTTACCCCCCTACAGAGGTGCAGTCGGCGTATTTTACAACTCCAGTCGACAAGGCGGATATATATATATATATATATATATATATATAATTTGGGTGACACGAAGGCTCCCTTTTCAATAGCGACTATACCGAGGTGTAGAGAAGGATACTACTCCTTTCCCTATATTGCTCCACTTGCCCTTGATCCGTACCTTAATACTGAATGTTAAGCAAAGAGGTTTCAAGTGCTATTTTTAAGTCTTTGCTATGACTCGACCTGGAGTTGAACCCTTGTCTCCTGGGCTATTGGCAAACACTCTAACCATTTTTTCACATTGACTGATTGATAGTATCTTATTTTTTGAGCAATCCTTGATTTTTTGTATCAAAATAGTGTAAAATCATTGAGAATATCTCTGAAATTTAGCAACAATAAAATTATTTCACGGAGTACCCGTGGCATAATTGCTGGAGTGCAGCCTCGAAATAAGTGAGTTCGAACTCTAGTAGCACTATGACATTCACTTTCGGACTAATACCCTTGGGAAAGGTATGAACCTCTTATCCTATAAGCTATGGGTTAAATACTATCATCGCTGTTCTTCACTATCATCGCTGTTCTTCTAGAAGGATGACTTTGGCATTAAATAACCCACAAAGGATGATATGCCATTAAACCAGGAAATGCTAATAATTTTTCAAACCAACAGCTTTAAAAAAATAAGAGAGTTGTAACAAAAGTAAAAAGCCAAATATTCAGTGAAATAAAGACGACAAAAGGCGTTCATCGTGTTGAGTGAAAATGCGACTTAAAGAAATGAAAAAAAAAAAAGGAAAATGTGACTGAATTATTCAATTTTGCTTATTTTTAAACAAATCACATTGGGTCGTTGTCATTAAACTGTACCGGCGAACGTATCTGCTGGGAATGATGGATTACCAGGACGAACGCTTCAAATAGAAAGAAAATGAATTCCCGTCCGCTAATCAATCGGCTTTTTATCCCTTTCTAAACAACCGTCTATGTATACAGACTCAGTAATATATAGATGTAGGTATTCAGATGTCAATGTGTATTCAAATATAATCATACATATATTTATAGCGATATAAGTATTCGTATTTATACAAATATCTACACCCATATATGGAGAAATAGTAGATTTTGATAAATCTGACAAGATGATAAAAATAAGTGAAGTGAATAAACCAATACTGGGAAGGGATTCAGCAATTTTGATATTTCGTTCTTTTTTCAATAAAGAAATTCTTTTTTTCAATAAAGAACGAAATATCAAAATTGTTGAATCCTTTGTCAGAGTTGGTTCATCCATTTTTCTACTTATTTTTATCATACCCATATATATGTGTGTGTGTGTGTGCGTGTGTGTGGTCCGTCTGAATTGTAACGGAACTGGGTATACTATTTGAGCAATTGACGAAGGAGAGCTAAGAGAATTGTGTTATCATCAAACAAAATAGTTGTAATCTTAACTTTCTGTAACCATTGCATTTCTTTTCATACTCTTTTGTTTACACCTCTTTTTCAGGTTGTTCAACTATGAGTCGTGAGGAACGAATGATGAACACAAAACAACGAATAAACCTGAAATTTTTGGTCCAGTTGGGGAAAACACTGTCACAAGCATTTGAAATGGTTCAGCAAATTTATGAATTCAGGGGTATGTCGCACGCATGTATTCCTGAGTAGTACTTGAGGTTTAAAGAGGGATATGACGAGACGACAGATAACTTCAGAAACAGGAGGCCTATTAGGTCTACAGGGAAACTGAGGAAAAAAGAGATCGAAGAATAATGACCGCAACCGATAGATGAAACAATACAAAAGAGGTTTCTGTGTTCGGCTCACTTGTTATTCACTGTCACACGAGGGCTGCTCTCTGCAAAGAGCGCGGATAGAATTAAAACGCTAGCGAGAGATACATCGTCTGGCATAGGTCAAGTGCCGGCTTCACCCACTGGAAAGTGATCTTTTGAAGTTGACTTCGTCATCTTCAGCAGGACATGAAAAAAGACAGTGTTTGGAAGAATATCACCAATGATTCGGGCATACTGAAAGTCTGCACAAAAATGGTGGCAAGACTGCGGAAGGATGATCATAAAGAGCGCCACATACTGGTGTGTCAGGACATTATCAAGTGTCTTCAAAGTGAACCAGAATTTCTTCGTAGAATCATTACTGGTGATGAAACATGATTTATGAGTACAATCTGGAAACCGAGCGTCAGAGCAGTAAGTGGAAATCTCCGACGTCGCCGAGACCGAAGAAAGTGAGACAGCCAAAGTTAAAAGTCAAAGTCATCTTGATTTCGTTCTTCGAAGCGAGGGGCGTCGTCCACAACGAGCTCTTGCCACAAAGCCCGACGATCAATCAGCAAGTCTTCAAGGAAATCCGGCAACGTATGCTTCGCTCAATATGCGAGGAGAGACGATAATTGTGGCAGGACAAATCATGGCTGCTTCACCACGTCAATGCACTGGTTCACAACGCCCAGAGCATCTGACAGTTCCTGGTTGAGAAGAAAATCATCGTACTGAAAGAACTTCCAGATTCATTTGATCTTACTCCTTGTAACTTTTTTTTCTTTTCCGCAAGTTCGCGAGGATCATCAAGGAGACCGATTTCGAAGGCTTGTAAGCCATCAAGAAGGCCGTAAGGACGGTGCGAAGGGGTGTCTCAGAAGAATCCTTCCAGTGATGCATAGAAGCGTCGCAGAAAAGGGTAGGAAAGCGCATTAGACTCGATTACTTTGAAAAAGAAATCCTGTAGTTTGTTGTTTGTGACATCAGCCCCGTTACTTTTCAGACATACCACCCATATACCATGTATTCACTAATTCACACACACAATTTTGTATCATAATTGTTTTATTTTGTTGTTGTTTCTTTTGTATTTCATATAAGTTGTAAGTAGAAAGAGAGTTGGAAGGAGGAAGCGAAGAAAATGTTCACAAGTGAACATTTTGAAAAATAGGATAGTAAGGAATGTTATATATTGACCTTAGACAGGCCGGTTAGTTTGTGGATTTCAAACAGGATGTACAGCTGTGTCTTAAAGTAAACAAAAGACGGCGGAAATCCCACGTGAATGGCGTTGGAAGAATTGCGTAGGATGAATTGCGTAGGCATCCAAAAAATATATAAGACGGAAGTTTTTAACCTCAGCGGTCAGTCGGGGAGAGCAGTTAGTCGACAGTCAGCAGAGTAGACAAGTCACGCCGTTTTAGGCACTAGTCCAGAGATAGGTAGACAGCCGCGGGTTGAGAAACGTCTCTGTATTAATTTCCCGGAAAGAAGCACGGAGAAACAAAGCTTTCTAAAGTTGGTCGTTGGTCGTTTTGTTTTACAGCGTATCAACCCTTTTCTTGTCATTTAACGCCGAATTGAATTTCAAACAATTCAGTTTAATTTAAGTATAGGTTTTGTTTACAAGCAGTTACTTGTCAAAATAGTTCTATTTCAAACAATTCAGTTGAGCATAAGTATACTGTTTCAATATCAAAAACAGTCCTATTTCAAACAATTCTGTTTAGCAAAGGTTCAAACAGTTCAGTTTAACATAAGTACACAGTTTAGTTCTGTTTAAAAACAGTTCTATTTCAAACAGTGAAGCTTAACATAAATACAGTTTCAATATCAAAAAACGTTCTATTTCAAGCAATTCAGTTTAGTATAATTACAAAGTTCAGTTCAATTTGACCCATATATAGGTCCCTATCAGGTGCTACTACTCCGGGCCAGAGTGAACCTATGAGTGATAGCAATAAAAAAAAAGTACTCTGCATTCCTCATAGCTCCAGCATTACTGGAACCTCACCAACAGATTATTTAGTGTCACATCAGGACACTCGTTGGGGGACTCTTATTCCTCTGCAGAGAAGCAGTCGGTGTATTCGACAGCCCCAGCCTACTGGGAAAGCTCTCAAAAGATATCATAGCAGTTCCCAGTCTATCCGACTCTCTCTCTCTCTCTCTCTCTCTCTCATGCGACCATTTCGACCTTTCGTAAATAAAAAGAGTGTTTATATTTTTAGGTACGAGTGTTATTGCCTCCTTCATTCGGCTCTGCAACAATATATGTGTGTGAATGCGTGTTTGCACAAGGGCTTTGTGTCGTATGATAGTTAACTAACTAGTCTATCAGATTACAATTGATGACTTCGATTTCCACTGGTTCCCCTATGCTCTAAATCATGTGCCAAACAAATCAAAGCTCAATAAAATAAGTACATGATCTTCGTATATGCGTATGATTGTTTTTTGTATATATTCCTAGAAGCTGGTATATATATATATAATAATATGTATATATATATATATATATATAGTTTGCTATATTTGTTAATAAAGAGTGCTCAGTATCAGTGACAGCATATATATCTGTTAGGATTGCGTTGACACAGAATCAACGGCTTGCTTTACGCTATCCTGAATTATATATGTGAGTTTCTTGCCTGTACAACCATTGATAGTATCTTATCACCAAGCGCCATCGACTCTTCTACACTGTCTTCATATATGTATGTGTGTGCGTGTGTGTGTGTGTGAGAGAGAGAGAGAGAGAGAGAGAGAGAGAGAGAGAGAGAGAGAGAGAGAACGTGCGAGCGAGAGAGAAAGAGAAGAAAAATCAACAATTGTCTCACGAATCAGAGCACTTTCTATACCCCATCACCGTGACAAATTTCTTCTCTTTTTTAATTAAAGATGCCTTAATTAAATCATAATTATGGTCATATGTGTTCCTGTGGTGTACCATAACATTAAGCTTGTTGTTCATTTTTCAATCCCTTTTATGTTCCACTATTCTTTTCTGAAGTTTTGCCGATGTATTTCTATTATTATTATTGTTACAGGCTTTACGTAAACTCCAGCTTCGTATCTGGAGTCCTTTTATTTTAATTATATTTTTGATTGTTCAGAATGTTTTTGTTAATATACTTATTTCGAGGGGGGTTATGTTTTTTTTTTTAAAGTTTTGTTGGTTGTTAATTTTATGTATTAGTTTTTTGTTTTTGTTTTTTTGTTTTTTAGTTGTTTTTGCGGAGGTTGCGTTGGTTCGATTTTCTTTTTTATGCTGTCATATTTGGCTCAGTTTATTTTGTGTATCTCATTTTTTGCATTGTTTATGAAGTGATTAGGATAATGTTTTGAATGCATTTTTAATATACATTTTTTCCTCTTTTGAGTCTTTGGGCTTTCAGATTGTAAGAGCTTTTAGACTAAAAT
Source organism: Sepioteuthis lessoniana (assembly GCA_963585895.1). NCBI lineage: Eukaryota > Metazoa > Mollusca > Cephalopoda > Myopsida > Loliginidae > Sepioteuthis > Sepioteuthis lessoniana. The sequence continues at coordinate 55,578,988 of OY757907.1, forward strand.
AAAATAAAACAAAGTATTTAAAAAGGTGGACACACTTCTCACTCCTTGTCACGTTTAAACTTCATTTTTGCAAAATAAAATTTTCTTTTTGATGAAGCTAACGATATAGCGAATTTTTCTGTCTTCTTTTTCTCCTATCGTTGATTGATTGATTTTAACCGCGTGTCAACCTGTCTAGGGTTATTTTATGCCGAAAATTTAGGGAATTGCGTTCATTGTACGCTAATATTTATTATTTTGTGTAGTTGTTTCTTAAAGTATTGCACACGGTCCAATCGAATACGAATAATTCTTAAACAGATATATTTGACCCATTGATACGACAAATCTGGGTTAAAGTCTATTTGAAATGCAATAAAGGGGTACTCCTCACTCCTCAGATATCCAGAACTGGAGCCTTAACATCAGGTGTAGAGTCATGCTCAGGGCACTCCTTTTTTTAGAAGTACTCTTACCCCTCAGCGAGAGATACAGCCAGCGTATTGTATGCTCCATCAACATGCTGTCATATCGTCGGATCCCATTCCAGACCTAGCATATATTTGCATATATGTATATATATATATAAACCGGGACATTGGCCCAGCGGTTAGAGTGTTCGCCAATGGCCCGGGAGACCTGGGTTCAATCCCAAGACTTTAAAAGTGGTACTTGATACCACCTTGCTTAACACTCAGCATTATAAGGTATGGTTCAAGGGTAAAGTGGAGCAATCCTGGGAATGGAGTAGCGCCCTCCCCTACACCTTGGTGTAGTAGCTATCGAAAAGGGAGCCTTCGGGTCACCCTCGACTATGGTCGCTAACTTACTTATATATATATAGATGTGTGTGTGTGTGTGAGAGAGAGAGAGAGAGAGAGAGTGTGTGTGTGTGTGTGTGTGTGTGTGTGTGTGTGTGTGTGTGTGTGTGTGTGTTGTGTGTGAAAGAGAGAGAGAGAGAGAGAGAGAGAGTGTGTGTGTGTGTGTGTGTGTGTGTGACCAGCGTCTTTACATATTAAAACAAATTTTTAATGTCTTCATTAAAGACATTGTCAAAAAATGCTATCCTTTTAAGAATAGACAAAGCAATCTTTATGATCTACACATATTTCTGCAATACATCAATAATAAAGCAATTACAGGTAAAATTGTGTTCATATTTACGTATATGAATCGTATCTTTTCTACTTATTATTAACTTTTCACTTGAACAGCTGAAAAAATCTACTTATTTCAGACTTTTTGTTTCAGTTTAAACGCTTAAACTTACATCACGAACGATATATATATATATATCATAATGGATGGCTGAAACATCACTTTTTTCTTTTTCTTTTTTCTTTTTGTTATATATGTCTCATAAAAACATTCCTTGTTCATTCAAATTAAAATCATTTAGCCCATAAAGATTGATTTCTACTAATTTCAGACATTTGAGATATATTTGTCATCAAGACAAGTTAATTTCCATGAACATTACTTGCAATTCAAAAATCATCTGCTCTATTTTAATTTATGCCAATTATCTAATTTTTTACAAGCAGCTATATGGTTCCAAGTATTTAAGACAATTATATGGTTTCAAGTAACTAATAATAACTGTACGGATACTTCACGCAACCAACTAAGGAGACCGCACACAAGATGACCTGGACATAGTTAAGAAGAATAAACAGCAAAAGAGAATCTCTTTTAATAACAGCTCAATAAGTGCCAATTATGTCCAAGCAAACATTGTTAATACGCAGAAGAATAACGAGTATAGATTATGTGGTGACTGAGATGAAACAGTAAATCACGTAAGCGAATGCAGCAAACTGATACAAAATGAATATGTGAGCAGGTAGGGGAAAAGGTGATCCATTTTGAATTGTGCAAGAGACTAATGTTTGACCATACTGACAAATGGCGTACGCACAAACCAGAATCTCCCCTAGAAAATGAGATCCATAAAACCATTTGAAGTCGGTGTATTCTTCAGTCTCAGCCGAATGAGTTTCGTGTACATGGAGGATATAAAAACAATATGTCAATAGAATCGGAAACCCTAATACAAACAGTTACACTCTTCAACCAATACATAGATATGAATTTGGTATGAAAAAATGTGCAATACTAATAAGGAATAAGAAAAAAAGAAAAACAACAAAAGGAATAGATATACATAAACTGAGAAGCATGAGAAAACTCGCAAAGAAAAAAATACAAATACCTTGAAAGCTTAGAAGTAGATACAATCAAACAAACTGTGATGCAACTGTAAATATGAACGTAGAAGAACACGATTCCCTAACCTCGAGGAATGAAATAGCCCTAGGCGGTTTGACATGAAGAATTTAGTTTCCAGTCGTGTATTTGACCTTCTAAGGTATTCCTTAGAAGGTCAAATACACAACTGGAAACTAAATTCTTCACGTCAAACCGCCAAGGGTTATTTTATGCCTTGAGGTTAGGGAATCGTGTTCTTCAATATTCATATTCACTGTTTTTGTGAAACTGTTTCTTAAGATTGATTGAGAGATTGATTTTAACGGTATGTCAACCCGTCTTGGGATATTCCTAGGGGTTTGGGAATCGCGTTCTTGTGCGTTCATACTTACATTTTTATGTAGTTGTTTTTGAGGGTTTCTTTTTTCTTTTTGGTCGCGGTCCTATCATACTCAAATAATTTTTAAACAGATCTACTAACTCCATGAATGAGACCCTAACAGGTACTACCACTCTGACCCAGAATGTACCAGGGAGTAATGGTTTTTGTGGAGGTGCCCGTGGTGTAGTCGTTATCGCCGTAGGAAATGAACACGGCGATACGAGTTCAAATCCTGGACGAGACTGATTGCATTTCACATAGCACTAATACCCTTGGGAAAGGTATGAATCCAATAATTCTCCCTCCAGCTATGGATAAATAGTAGGACAGACTAGGTTCTTCAACCATGGTTAGGCAACTAGTCTAGGAGAAGGAAAAACTCTGAATTCAAACCTGTTAAACTCCGCTTAAAAATTGACCTTGTGTCATATCCTGCCCGAGCGGAGGGGTTGGTAAATAGTACCAGGGAGTAATGGCAATGAAAGGGTACTCAACATCTCCAGATATCCAGAACTGAAGCCTCGCCATCAGATTCAGTTGCAGGGATCTTAACGCCCTGCAAGGGTTACAGTCAGCTTATTCTGAGCTCTGTCAAGATGGCGGTTATATTATGAGAATGAAATTAATCGCGTTTATAGGCTTTGGACTAAGACAGATGAATGTAAATAAGCCTTGCAACATTAGAAAAGCTATAAGTTCTCAAAATATTGTATAAGCAAGATAGAGTCAATGAACGAATGATTATCAAAGAAATGTTTCTAATGTCTATAAAGAGCATTCGTTGGTGGGTCGCTTCATAATGGTCGAAAGTTGGGTTCTTCGTCTTGAATGCCGTGGGAGTAAACCGGCTGTATGTTCAAAAATATGGCTTCAGTATATTGTTTGAGAAATATAAAGAGCGAAAAGACAATGCTGTTTGAGAGAGTGTGAAAGATATAGAGGTAAACGCTGCTGGGAAGGAGAAGAATAGAGACGGGGGATAAATTAACAGTAAGCGACAAAGAAACAAGAACTGTAAAAGTATCATAGAAAATCAATACTGAACCGCTGACACAGTCACATATGTGTATACGTCAATTGAGAAAAATATTGATATCAATTCATGTGAAAACTCATGTAAATAAAATCTTCTGACATAAAAATATTCACTAAAGTTAGCTTTATCTCGTACAAGACTTAAATAAGGAGAAATGGGATAGATAGATTGTGTTCCGTCAGTTGTTCAAATAAGTGGGGGGGATATGTTTATGCGTCTACATTGAAAGTGAATGTTCGAAATCTTGACATTGATGGTGGGGCTTAGAATACGCTGACAATACCTCCTGCAGAAAGGGTAAGACCCCCACCCCGTAAAAAATGGGGTGTGCTGGGTATGACATGGAACTTGATAGATAGATAGATAGATAGATAGATAGATAGATAGATAGATAGATAGATAGATGAGCCAAATCATTGTAACCAATGACAGGTGGGAAGAATGACAACTACTGTCTCGTAACAATCGTGTATATCAGAGTCAGAGGTTCGAGCATGGGCTGAAAAGTTCATTGGCTGAAAAATTCATTGGCTGAAAAGTTCATATGATGAAGTTATATCTAATGATGATGACCTTTTTTACCAAAGGGGTCCAAGCAAGCAACACCGATAGAAAAAGTGTGGGGACCACAAGGAAGATCATATTGAAAAATGAACCTCATTTTTCCACATTCCATGAGAGTATCTTAGTCAGCTTATGGACTTTTCAGCCAACACTCGTTGATAAGCAGTTAAATTGAGTTATTTTATGAGCTCAATGTCACAATCATGAGTAAGAATAGAGGTTTTGAATGACTATAAATATGTGTGTGTGCGCATGCGTGTGCGCGCGAATGTGTGTGTGTGTGTTTATATGAATTCATATAAATATAGGGACTGCGTCACATTTTGATAAATGTGTTTATATATATATATATGTGTGTGTGTGTGTGTGTGTGTGTGTGTGTGTGTGTGTGTGTGTGTGTGTGTGTGTTTACCAGTGTGTGTTTGTGTGTCAGCTAAGATAAAAGACGAAAGCGATGAACAATCCATTATCTCGCTAATGTTTTAAAACATTCTCTTTCTATCTTCTTCTACGCTGACGTTTTGAGGCCTCTTTTGCCCTTACTTTTCCCTATATCTTCTCTCCCAATCTTTTTCCTTCTCTTTACTCTCTCTCTCTCTCTCTCTCTCTCTCTCTCTCTCTCTCTGTTTCTCTCTCTCAATTTTCCTCTCTCTTTCACTTTGTGTATCATCCCTCTTTTATTCGCCTATTTCCCTTTCCTCTGCTACCATTAGAGGCCAATAACAAAGAGAAGAGACAGTCTGTTGAAGAGTTCAAAGTGTTTCTAACAAGACTGCACCTGTACTGTCTCCATGAAACCCAACAAACACCTGTAGCCGATGAGAGACTCCATCTTCGCCGTCTCCACCTTCTTTCTCTCTCCCCTCTGTCCTTTCTCGTTGCTGTCTTCTTGATAAGAGACGCATAAAAGACAGCGGATCAGCGCGTCGTACAGTCAGTGTGTCGTTGATTACTGTCCGCTTGGCAAATAGTGAATTAGCATAACGAAGATGGTGATCTTACGGGCTTCTCTACTCCTACTACTCCTCCTCTTCCTCGGTCTCATCGCTCTGCAAACAATGGCTGCTCCTATGCCGACCTTAGGTTTGTAGGACGCCTTATATTGTCGTCAATTTCAACTTTATATGTTCAATATATCTGCATTCACATAGGGGTGTGCGCATGCGTATGTATGCAATACTTATTACGGAGTTTTGATTAAATTTTTGTTTGTAATCATTTTGAATTAAGCCTCATGAAAAGGGTGCGTCGAAAAAAAAATATGCTACTGTTAATAAGTAAAATTTCAACAACTTTAAAAGTGTTCATCATTTTACATTATTGGTGATTTTCATACAAATAGATTTTATATTCTAATACAATATTTTTAGACACGTCTATATGCCTTATTTGAGATCTTTACTGCACAATTCTCTCCTACATGACAGCGTCTCAAGAAGAAATTTGATTTTAATTTCAACATTGTCATTGTTGTAAATTTTATATACGGAAAAACTTGCTGGTGTGTGTGTGTGTGTGTGTGTGTGTGTGTGTGTGTGTGTGTGTGTGCATATGTCAAAGAATGTGCGTGTATGAAAGAGAGAGAATGTGTAAGAATATGTGTGTGAGAATGTGTGTGCGCGCATATGTCAGAATGTGTGTGAGAGAGAGAGAGTGTGTGTAAGAATGTACGTGAGAATATGTGTATACGAGTGAGGATATATATGTATGAGTGTATGTATGTGTAAGAGAGAGAGAGAGAGAGAGAGAGAGAGAGTGAGTAAGAGTGCATGTGTGGGAGTGTATGTTTGTGGGTGCATGTGAGAAAGATGAGTGTATGTGTAAGAGAGTGAGAGAATGTGCTTTTGTCTTTCTAGGATGTGGAATAATCTACTATAATAAAACTATATATGAGTATCTTCATTTGTTTTTGTTTTTTGGGGATTTTTTTTTTTGTTTTTTTAGTCTGTAACACTTAAAAGAGTAACTTCTATAGTAAACCGTCATGTGTGTTTTTATATTAACCTTTTGTCTGTAACCCTAACAGAGAGATAACAATTAAATCCTGTTCATGGAGTAATCCTCCTTCCTCTAGATTTATTATTTCTTCATTTCCAAATTTGTAAAAAGCTAATAATCCAAGCAAAAACTCAATTATTCCTGCGATAAATCTACTTTCTTTTGTTTCTTTTTTTTTCTTCCAAAATTTATACATTTGTATGTATTTACCAAACCCTTCGTACGAGCAGGATGTAACAAAAGGTCAATTTTTAAGCGGAGTTGAACAGGCTTCAATTCAGAGTTTTCCTTCTCCTAGTCTAGTTGCCTAACCAGGGCAAAAGAAACCAGTCTGCCCTGCTATTTACCCATAGGTAGAGGAAGAATAGTAAGATTCATACCTTTCCCTCGGAATTAGTGTTATATAAAATGCAATCAGTCTTGTCTAGGATTTGAACTCGTATTGCCGTGTCACCTCGGGTATCTACTCTTGCAGATTTTAATTTTTAGAAGAAATGAAATACAGGACATTGTTCTTTGTTCTTTTTGCATTGTCAGTTATACTCGTTATCACAAATTCATTCTAGGAAAGGAAGATTATCAATTTGGACTTTCTCGAAATGCTTACAAAGAATTTATGAAATAAGAATTTTGAAGATGAAGATAGAAATAAGGGTTTGTTTAAAACTGTACCATACCACTATAATTATTCTTATTATCATTTTACTTTAAAGTGATCAATATTTAAGTATGCATTCATATAACCATTCCCTTACGATCAGGATGTGACACAAGGCCAATTTTAAGTGGGGTAACGCTGGTTTCCTTCTCCTAAACTGGTAACCATACTAAGTCTAAAAGTCCTACTGTTTACTCATAGATTATGGCATGCTTAATGTAACGGTTATTATCGTAACAAATGGAACCGGTGACTCGAGTTCAAATCCCTAGATGAGGCTGTTGTCGTTTCACTTCCTGCTAATGCCCTTGAAAAAGGCACGAAACCATCTCTTTTCTTCGTCCACGACTATGGGTAAAAAGCGGGACAGAATGGGTTCTTTAACCTCGTTAAGTCAAGGGGAAGGTAAACCAGCTTTGCTCCGCTTAAAAATTGAGTTTGTATCACATCCTGCTCGTTGCAAAGGAGTTGGGTAAATACATACCCATAGCTGGGGTAAGAAAAGAAGGATTTATGCCTTTCACAAGGGCATAAGAGCGAAGTGAAACGCAAACATCCTCGTTCGGGATTTGAACTCGGCTCGCTGAGTTCATTTGTTACGACATTAACAGTCACGCTAGGCACATCTTTAAGTAGTATTAATCCTGCGGTTTTATTGACAAGATAACTGTACTTTGAATTAAGATTCGTGTTATACAGGAAGTCAATAATATTCGAATTCCTCCGAAAATGTTTATAATCATTTAGAGATTCAAACTGTGTAATGAATATTACAGTGGTAAGGAGCTAAAATCGAATGAAACTTAAATTAATTCTTGCAAATATTTTGGAGGAAATCATGAATTTTACGTGAACAACAAATCGTTAACAAAAACTGATTAGAATAATTTGTCTCAAAATCTGTGGTGGACTTACTTATACAGTAAATAAGCTACAGTTCAGGGCAGTGATTCTCAACTTTTTTTTTTTTTTTTTTCGTGAGGCGCATGCGTAGGGTAATTAAAACTCTGACGCACTTAATAAAGCGATAAGATAAAATCCAAGAGAAGATAACTTCAACATAACTTATTTAACAACGTTCAACAACAAAAATTTAAATACTTCATTCCGACGAATCGAGAAAGAAATAAACACTAAGATATTTTCGAAAAACACAGAATTTTTTCTCATAAAAAAAAATCATATATTACTCTTTCATTAATTTGGGTCACACTTGGTACATCAGTCTGCATAGGCACACCTGTTGAGAAACACTGGCTTACGGTCACACGCCCTCTTCATAAAAACAGTTTGGCTTTATGTTTATTGCAGCAATGAAAAAATGGGATAAATTTATGGTCAGTTTATATAAACTGAGAACTTTACCAATTGAGTTGATTGCTTTGGTTTGGTTATTTGGTTTAGTGAAACATGAACCCCCGAAGATTATTTAATGCCAAATCCCGTCATATATATGTATGTGCGTGTGTATGTTTTGTAAGCGAGTTGTTTGAAAGTAACATTATTTTTAAACGAATTAAAGCTCATTTATTTGCACAGAATTAAATGGTTTCAGGTATTGGTATCTCAGCGCAGTTGACCCTCGACTACCAACCTCTAACACCTTTAAGATAAAATAGGATTGGGTACTTGTTTGCTACTAGAGAAAATTGAAGAATACAGCTGGGACAATCATATAGATGCTAGGGCTTGACATGACCAGCCGACTGATCAAATCAGGTGTCTCCGACCTCCCGTCTAGTCCAATAAGGGCCAAAGTGGAGAGTTGCAGTCTGTTACCCGGCAATCGCAGTTATCATTACAGGTTGCTGCCAATAGGTGGCCTCGTTTGGCGAGGGGTACCACAAAACAGAGGTGTTGTCAGCGTATTCTACAGCTTCAACCGAGGGGATGGCTATAAAGTTAGTAAATGAGCAAACAACAAAAGAAAAAATCATATTGCTCACTTTGGCATTTTGGGTGAAAATTAAAATTGCTTAATCTGTCACGGAGAGAGTAATTAAGATTTGATACTTGAAATCAAATAATTGTTGATTGTTTGATTTTAATAGCACGTCAACCCATCTAGGGTTATTTTATGTCTAGAGGTTAGATAATCATGTTTCTTATACGTTCAAATTTACATTTTTTTGTGAAGTTATTTCTTGATAATTTTTTGGACCGATAGATGGGACCCAAGCAGTCAGAGTAGACCTTCAAGTAATGGCAATGAAAGAATACTCTACACTCCCTAAATCTCGAGAACTGGAACCTCACCATCAGATTCAGTCTAGTGTCATACCCAGAAACCCCTGTATAAGGATAAAGTCAACGTATTCTAGGCCCTGTCGGTAGGGGAACCATATACTTGTGTGCAAATTATTGGTATTAAATAGGAATATCTGAAAAAAATAGCCAAACAAAATATTATTATTAACTAGGAATTGTGGAGGTGCCCGTGGTGTAATGGTTATCGTTGTAGGAAATGGACACGGCGACACGAGTTCAAATTCTGGACAAGACTGATAGCATTTCACATAGCACTAATACCCTTGGGAAAGGTAGGAATCCAATTATTCTCCCTCCAGCTATGGGTAAATAGTAGGACAGACTGATTTCTTCAGCCTTAGTGAGGCAACTAGTCTAGGAGAAGAAAAATTCTAAATTCAAAACTGTTAAACTCAGTTTAAAAATTGACCTTGTGTCATATCCTGTCCGAGCGGAGGGGTTGGGTAAATAAGATTAACTAGGAATTGTTTATTGAAGCCATATAATTGTTAATGAATTATTAGTATTATAAATATATAAGTGAAGCTATAACTATTTCCTTTAAATCATTAGTTACTTGAAATTGAATCTTATTTGTATATTCAGTCTTTCTTTTCCATTAAAATATCTATAGAACGCCTTCTGTAACACACATCTTTATATTTAAAGTCGTATAATCATTTTAGGCGAATCCTCATGAACACATGAATGAAACATGTACTTTTTTTATTCAATGTCATTCATTGGATATTGAGGAGATATTTTGTAGTTATTTTCAATTATATTAAAAGTTTTATCAAAGTTTTGTATAAGCCATTACACAAGTTGGAAAATCAATTGAAAAACAATGCTTCATACTATGTAAATATTATAAACCTTTTTTTTTTTTAATCTTAACAGAAACAGATGAGAAACTTGTGGTCCAGAATCCAATTGCTGATTTGTATGGTGAGTAAATTGTATTCTTTAAATTATCTGCATATTATGAATATATCTTTAATAGCGATAAAGAAAGATTTTTTTTTCCAAAAGATGATGAGGGGAAAGAGAAATGGATTAATATGATGTCTCTTGCTTTAATCATTTTCAGATATTTATTAATAGCAACAAATTTATGTGATATCAGTAATGGGATTAGCTCCATTAATTAAGTCATGATACCAAGTGGGGTGAGAATGGAATCATGGGATAGCTTTGAAAAAGGAGAAAGAAGATAATTAAAAGAATTTATTTTATCAAAAACATGAATCTCAAAAGTAAAAAAGTAAAATTAAGAAATAAAAACTTTTTTCTTAAAAAAAAAAGACCTGAGTGTCACCAAAATGGCCGCTACGTTCTCTTTTTTTTTTTCTTCTTCTTCTTTTTTTTTTTTTTCAAACTATCACTAGACCTGGTATTCTGGCTCGGATTAGGTGATCAGTTCGTATCTCAAAATCCCTGAGAATTTCGTGCGTCTCATTCTCCCTGATGGATTCTGGTTTGTGCATATACGATTTACGTATTTGGTAGTATGGTCAAATTTCAATCTCTTTCACAATTCCCAGTGGAATTAGCATTATAAATATATTCCGCACCCGGTTATATCTAGTCTTATACCCCATTTGTACTAATTTGCTGCATAATATTTTTCTTATTGTTATTACCATTATCATTATTGATGAATAAACATAAAAGAAATGTACTTTTTTCATCAATACGCAACGTATTTACGGATATATATATATATATATATACATTTGTGCGTGTATATATATATATATATATATACAATCACTATTTCAGATCCAGGTTATTTATCATGCATACATTTGTGTGGGGGTGTATGAAAAAGACACACACACACACACACACACACACACACACACACACATATATATATATATATGTATATATACATTATATATATATTTTTTTTTTTCATCATACAACGTGTGAAAGCACGTGCTATACCATATCCTCATCAGCCGCCATCCAGGGGTGATAACACAGTTTCGGTAGCTCAAGGCGGTACTGCCACCCCCGGCGCTACCAAGCAGTATTGGTGGGTTATTACTTGATTGATTTCAAAGTTTACTTCACCCGTATTTGTACGGCTCAGATTTTTATAATTTTTTCCCGTGTGTTTGTAACACGGACAAACGTCATCTCACCTGACAAAGTTTTTGCACTTTCAATATGGTCGATAAGTCCCTCTTTCTCATATTTCCGATTGACGATTGTGATATGTGATCTACTTGAAATTTTGGGTAACGGACATAATTTGGTTGGTTGGTTGTTTGGGTTTTATGGCATATCAACCTTTGTAGGTTATTTAACGCCAAATCCGTTTTTATGCAAACAGTCAGTTCTATTTCAAACAATTCTGTTTAGGATTAGTACGCAGTTTGAAATGTAAGTACAGTTTAATTGTGAAAAACATTTCTATTTCAAGCTATTCAGTTGAGTCAAGCAGTTCTAATTCAGCTAATTCAGTTTAGTATAAGTACAGATTTTGTTTATGCACAGTTAAATGTCAAAACAGTTCTATATTAAACAAATCAGTTTATTGTAAGTACAGTTTCAATGTCAAAAAACAGTTCCATTTCAAATAATTCAGTTTAGAATAAGCAAGCAGTTTAAATGTAAGTACGGTTTGTCAAAAACATTTCTATTTCAAACTATTCAGTTTAGTCAAACAATTCAGTTTAGCATAAGTATGCGGTTTAGTTCTATTTAACCCATAGATAGGGCCCTATCAAGTGCTACCACGCCGGGCCAGAGTGGACCTGGGAGCAATGGCAATGAAGGGGTTCTCCGCATTCCCCAAAGCCCCAGCATCACTGTAAACTCACCATCAGATTGTTTTGTGTCATATCCAGGACACTTTGGTGGGGCCTTACCCTCTGCAGAGGTGCAGTCGGTGTATTCTACAGCCCCAGCCGACTGCGCAAGGACATAATTTGGATATTTTAGGTATATATATATATATATATATATATATATATATATCAATGACTACTTATTATTTCAAATAAAAGAAAAAATTCATAGATCGATTTAAATCATGATTAAGCAGAGTCTAACTACATGTGCGCACGCACGCACGTATACATATACGCGCGTGCACACACACACACACACACACACACACGCACACACACACAAGCGTATATTCACCAACCGACTTCTTTAAAACATATCTGTGTTTGAGGATAATGATTCTCACACATTAAGTTCATTCAATGCTCTTGAAAATATAGATATGTACGAGTGTATGTATACATAAATGTACATACATACATATATATACGCGCACACACACACACACACACACACACACACAAGTGACCAAAACACACTCTAATACAAATTATGCACATCCGTTGGACTCCCTTAAACACACACACACACACACACACACACACACACGTAATTTATACGTATGTACAAACACACGCATAACAAAAAATATATATTTACAATGACTATAATTAAAAAATAAGGGAAATGATAAAAAACTCATTAAAAAATTATCTAAAATATATTAAAAATTATTAAAAATTGTGAAAATATTAAAAATAAGGGGAAGAATAAAAAGATGATTAAAAAATTATTCAAAATATATCAAAAATTATCAAGAATTATTAAAAATTATTAAAATATTGAAAAATAATGAAAAGAACTTTTTAAAATTCATTAAAAAATTATTTAAAATTATTAAAATATTAAAAAATAAGGGAAAGAATTTTTTTAAAGTCATTAACAAACAGCCAAAAATCTTCACTAAAAAGTAACACCATTGGGATAGGCAGAAATATTAAACCCTGATTTAACCCGGACCAAAACAATCTATGATCCGCACCTCAACTATAAAGATATTCAACACACAAATAATTCAGTCACTTGAAGAAGAATGAAACGTCCGAAACACGTGTTGTACAAATATATACATATCCGGAATAATGATAAAATAAATAAATATCAAAATTAAAATCATTTGCAGACCTTTTTATTTATTCATATACATTCATATAATTTTTTTCTGTTTTTGTTGGTCCAAAGAGAGAAACAAGTAAATATCTTAAAATGAATAGGTCCACAAATATATATATATATATGTAGTGCATTCAATAAGTTTACAGAGTTGTTTTGTTTTTTGTTTTTTGTCCAGGCATTTACAATTGTCGTAGACTCTTGAAAATTCAGTATGTTATTGCTATACATATTATGAGATGACTGACCAATTTTTATGATTTCGGATTCAAATGAACAGCTACAGCAAGAATTGGAATACACCCTACTAAAGCTTGATTGTCACAGCCGGTGAATTTCAAAAATGCAATCTGGACGTGAGGACACTTTAGAAGAACCATATGCAATAAAATTGTGTTTTAAACTTGGAAAAAATGCCACAGAAACGTATGGAATGCTTCACACTGCTTTTGGAGCATCTTGCATGAATCGAGCATCAGTTTTTGAGTGGCATAAGAGATTCAAGAAAGGCAGGGAGTCTGTGAGGGATGGTGAGAGGTGTGGGGGGAGTAAGAAAGTCAATACACCAGAGTTGATTGGCCAAAGGGTTACGGTTAGGGTTACTATATTGAGGTTTTAAGGGAGTTCAGGAAGAGATTCCGTCAGAAGAGGCCAGCTCTCTTCAAATCACATCAGTAGCATTTCCACCAGGACAATGCACAAGTCCACAACTCCATCCTTGTCACAGACTATTTGAACAAGATGGGCATCAAGACAGTTCCTCAGCCTCCCTATAGTCCAGACCTTGCTCCCTGTGACTTTTGGTTATTCCCTAAGCTCAGAGGCTGTCGTTATGAGACAATTGAGGAGATGAAAGAGGCTATGACGAAGGTCATTGACACACTCACATAAGAAGACTTCCATTGGGCCTTCCAGAAGTTGTTGGAACGGTACAACAAGTGCATTGCAGCTGGAGGAGATTACTTCGAAGGGGACAAGAGTTTCATGTGTGTACTATCAATAAAAGTGCCCATACGAAAAAAGTCTGGAAACTTATTTAATGATCCTCGTATGTTGAAAAGATAGATTTGTAGTGAATCTGAGAGTATGATAGAATTATGAGGAAAGTTGGATTATTCAAACACTTAACTTAGATTTAGATGTGTGGTTCGTAAAGATGAAATAAAGCTCAAACGAAATATCACACATTTAAATTTGAGTTAAGTGTTTGATGTATCTAACTTTCCTTAATATATATATATATATATATATATATATATATATAAATCTCTTTATGAACCTATTCTTTTCTCTGTGTGTGTGTGTGTGTGTGTGTGTGTGTGTGTGTGTGTGTGTGTGTGTGTGTCCCCGTTTTGTCTCGGACCTTTTTTTAATGCTTATCTATGACTTGATACTTCTTCTCATGAAAAATCTTAATACGCTATTTATTAACATTTCCCATAATTGACAAATCGATATTAAAGATAGTTCATTATAAAATTTTACTCGAGATAAAGTACTTTTCTAATTACGGATATTTTTTCTTCATTTTTTTTTCTTATCTTTTATGGAAAGTGTTCCTCTTTTTCAAGGAATTTTTCGGCCTTTAAATTTCACGTCATTGATTTTCAGTATTAAAAGTGATATAATTTTTACTTCAATTCAATAAGTACAAAAATACGTTCGAATTCAAATGTTCGTCAACGCGATCGTAAGCACTTCGTGTGTGTATGTGTGTTGTAAATTTCCTTGATTTTTGAGATAATGATAATAATGATGATACACACGTGTGTGTGTGTGTGTGTGTGTGTGTGTGTGTGTGTGTGTGTGTCAACCCGATTTCATTGCAAAGAAATTGAGTTACGGTATTTTAGAAATTTAAATATATCAGGGATTTTTTTCCACAGATAACATATTGATGGATCGCTCGTGGCACGATGGTCACCATTATAGGAAGTGGACTCGGCTACCCGAGTTCAAATCCTGAACGAAGCTACTTGCATTTCATATAGCGCTAACACCCTTGGGAAAGGTTTGAAACGAGCTATTCTCTCACCAACTATGAGTAAATAGTAGAGCAAACTGGGTCTTTTAACCTTTGTATGTCAACCAGTTCAGTGGAAGGAAAACTGAATTCAAATCAGTTGTAGAACCGGAGAGTAATAAGCTTACACACATGGGATAAGTTTTTCAGTCTTAATACCAAGATAAACTATACTACTTAAACAATGAAGATCAATAATAAGAACCAATACTTTATTCCTATGCTGATGCGCAATCATTTTATGATTATTTTATTTATCTTTTTGAGTATACCAATGAATATCATAGACCAATTTTCAAAATATTAGATGAAGTTAGGGAAATCTGAATTAATGTTAGTCTCATTTACCTCCCTTCTTTCTCATAAAATTTTACTCAATGGCATGAGTTATTCTCTCTCTCTCTCTCTCTATATATATATATATATATATATATATATATATTTCTTGTTTGATCAGAAGAAGTCCTATTAATTTTATAGTATTGATTTATATCAATGCTTTTTAACAAGATCGAAATAAATTCATCATCTTAATGTTGGGGTGGGGGCGGATTAAGAGAAAATATATATACATATACATACTTCTCCACACGCACCAAATGCGACACAAGCTCAATTTTAAACAGAATTTAACAGTACTTTCCTTCTCCTAAATTGGTCGCTATATCAAGATTGAAGATCCCACTCTGCCCAACAATTTACCCAATTATTTGGGGAGAACAATTGGATCCATACCTTTCCCAAGAGTAGCGCTATGTGAAATGCCAACAGCCTCATCCAGTATTTGAACTCAGTTCGCGGTGTCCATTTCCTACGACAGTAACCACTGCACTACGAACGCATGCAACCATATACATACATACATATCATCATTATCAAGTCGCGCTGCTAGGACGAAATTTCCTGACTCTCTCTCTCTCTCTCTCTCTCTCTCTCTCCCCATCCGTCCTTATCGACAACGTCGAAGAAGTCTGTGTCTCCATCCGGTGAGCGAACCTTGACTTTCGTGTTTCTATAGAGCATCATTATGGCCGTAACAGTTTCTTTGGAGAGACAATAAGCTAAACGTATTTGCTCCATCTTTCCTCTGTATATGGAATCAAATGCCTTGGAGAAATCTATAAACAATAGTGTTGCCTCAAGATTTTTTCACGGACGATCTCTCTCTCTCTCTCTCTCTATATATATATATATATATATATATATATAAGGAGCATAGTGTTGCTGAGGTTGTGTGAATGTTGTAGTGAATTATACGTATCGAGTTCATGACTAACTGTTGCCTAATGTTGTAGCTGGGTAGTTTCCGTGATAAAAAAAAAGGTTTCTGTGATTTTTTAAAAAAAAGTTAATATTGAAAGGAATCATTAATGAAACAAGCAAACATCAAAATAAATAACAAGAGTTTGAGATTAAATTAACGTTGTCTTGTTATGTACTTGTTTTGGTAATGAGCAATAATCTAAAAAAGGTATGTTGTGTGAGTATCGATTTTTGTAAGTGTACAATGCACGTAAATGTTTTTAGTATTCTTTTTAAATACTTGCGTGTCACTCCCGAATTCCTAAGAGAATAAAATTTAGTTATTGTAGTAAAATTTTGAAACTGATGTTTTTGGTTCGTCGTGAAGAATCTGAATTTCCGTCCATTTCGACTGCTGGACTGCTTCTCAATAGTTTGAGGAAATAGGTATGTTCAGACTCGCTAGCATTTGGGCGGCAAAATAGGGAAAAGTTATTTTTTATTAGATAACATACATGGATGTTTTTCTATTTTAAGATTTGGTGATACATGTGGATTAGAGACCGTTAAATAGATGCATGAATATAGAAAGAGTGGAAGGTAATACCACTTACAAACAGAAGAGTTAATGTACAGTTGTATGTTATTTTTTTTAATGAAAATTAAGGAACTCTTTCCTGTCATGAAACAACCCTGTGAAATATATAACCAAAATAAAATAAAAATTCTTTAAAACATTCTGAAAGCATATTTAAATCAGTTAAAATTCAAACTCCTTTCAGGGACGCTAGTTTCATTATTTCTGATTGTCTAGTTTCTTATTTTCTTCAGATTAAAATTCGTTTCAAGGTCATCGATAGCTTTTAAGGTTTTTTTTTTATTGATTGGGGTGTACTTTTCTTGTTAGTCTTGTCAAATAGATTCAAAAGATTCCCAGTTATAATCTTCATTATACTTTTGTGGACTCTTATTTAATTCTTATGTCAGGTTATAATAACTATTTCCCAGATTTCGGCGTATAAGACTATTTTTCCAGATTTTTCAACCCAAATGTTCGGGCAGCGTATTATACACGAGAACTGTACAGAGTGATTGAAAATTAACTTCCGATTTTAAACTTCGTTTAATTTATTTCTTCACCTTAATTTTCATAAGAAATAAACTATTAGTATCTTAAAACAGGGAGTTACTTTTCAATCAACATGTATAATTAACTTTTTTCGAGCCACATGCCGTATTCGAAACAGGATGACCCAAAGTAAGTTATATCTATTATCCAAATTAATGTGCTTTACGCCGGTACAGAAAATTTTTCCAGTGAAATATGTGTTTATGAGCTTATTTTTGCCGCAAGCTTGTTCCATTTTTTTTTTTTTTTTTTGTATGAACATGACCGTGTGTTTGCTCTAAAAATTCTGCATATTTTGTGTTTTAAGTCATCATGTAAATTATATAAATTCTTATTGTTAGTCAGTACGAACGGGTAAAAGTTGAACAAATGCTGAATTTAGGTTAAATTTAGTTGCTACAAATTCTCAAAAGTTTGTATTATACACTAGAATCATTTTTTCCTAGTCCAAGGCTGGGGTGTATATTACACGTGTGTGCGTGTTATACACAAATAATTACAGTACATGTTTATATATCAATTAACAAAGCTTACATAAGTATCTTTGTGATTTCTGAAACCAAATGTTAAGTCTTTAAATCGTTAATTCAATTTTTAAGTCAAAATAATTCATCAGCGCCTTTCTAATGAATAACTAATTCAAGGCATTTTAATTTTTTTGATTTTCAAGCATGGGCGGTAATTCTTAATAATGTTACAGAGTTACTTCCCATGAAATCAAATTCAGTGGAATACTGAATTTTCGTATATGAAATATACGTTGAAACTGACCACACGAATAAGCAAAATACATAATCAAAAAAAAAAAAAAAAAAAAAAAAAAAAAACAGAGTAAAGCTTAATTCTGAGTATAATTCGATTATCTTAATGACATACTGAGACATATACACTTAAATCCTTCACATATACGTGTTTGACTTTTTTTTCATATGGTAAATATCAAAGAACAAAATTTACAAACTTTGCCGCCAAAAACACTTTCGTGGACTTACAGTAAAGTTACATGTATATATATCACTTTTCCATAATCCAAATTATTTATCACACATAGATATTGTGTGTGTGTATGTGATATAAATAATTTGGATGATGAAAAGTCATATATATTTCTTTTGTATAACTTACCATCTGATTGATTTCAAAATTTACTTTACCTGTATTTAGACTATTCACCTTTCTGAAATCAAATTATTTTTTTCCTCGTGTGTTTGTCACGTTAACAAACATCATCCCATCCGACAAATTCCTCATACCTACGATTGATTAGCCACTTTTTTCTCTTTACACCCAATGATTAAACCCTAAATTAACAGACATTTAGAGTACAGCATTTGGATATTTTAGGTTTTATACGAGGAAGGGCTAAAACGTTCATATGATGGCGTCATATCTGCTGACATTTTTTAACAATGTTATCCAAGCACTGCAACACCGCGGGAAGAAGAGTGTGGACCAGAAATGGAGCCTTTTTGGTCAATTTCCATGAAAATATTTTGACCAGCCAATGAACTTTTCAACTGACCTTCCTATGTATGAGTGGTATTGTCTAAAAATGTTTTCTTTAAAAAAAATACTTTGTAAATCCCAAGTTACACTTAAAGCACCAGTTCCCATTAGATCACAGAAGTTAAGCAGCGATGAGATTGCTCTTTTTACATGGGTGACCACTGAGGAAGAAAAGGTACTGTAAGCAATCCATGTGCCCGAAAAATGTGTGTGTGTGTGTGTGTGTGTGTGTGTATGTGTGTGAGTGAGTGAGTGTGAGTCTAAGTTAAAAGCGCAGAAAGAGTAACCCAAAGCCGAACTTTTTAGACTATTTTCCTAATGACGGTATCATTGGGGAACGAGAAAAGTTTTGGTAAACGGGCCAGTTTTTGGACCACATGTGCTTGGTTTAAATACATTTTTAAAACATAAGTACGTGAATAAGTCCACTTCCAAATGATAGAAAAAGATAAAGAAATGCGTATTTTCGAACATGATCTCCTCCTTTAATATTTACAATTAAAATGAGGGAATTGACAAAGACATAAGTCAAAACATAATAAATGAAATTTCTTGCACAAAATTCACCACAATAACAGGCGACAAGCTATTTGATTTGCTCTCTTACATACACCACAATATTGTCTGGCAGCCCCGTCGACTGAGCAGTAGTCCACCGACAACATTACTGCAAACGAGTGTCCTTAATATGACCCTAAACTATCTGATGATGAGGGTCCACTCCTGGAGCTTTGGGAAATGTGGAATACCTCTGCATTGACATTACTCCCAGGTCCACTTGGGCCCGAAGTATTAATAACTGTTAGGGTCCCATCTATAGGTCAAATAAGAATATTTAATCATTTTCAATACTTGAAAATATCTAAATGACTAATATTTAATTAAATATTAGCATTACATAGCAATGCTTGAAATTATTTAACTGTGTGCAAACAAATGAGTCCTGACTCGTTTTAAAATTGTCAGTTTTTTCGCTATGTTAATTATGTTCGTCTACAAATTATATATATATATAAACAGGATTTGGATTTAAATAACCTACAAGAGTTGATATGCTATGAAATACAACCATCCAACCTATCTTGTCAGAGTGGTAATTGTTTGATAAAATTGATTATTTAATTAGAAGTCTTTAGGATTCATGTATAGATATTATTTTTAGCCATAAGTAGGTTGATTAAAAACGTATTCATGTGAAAGAAATTAATCATTTTTTCCATATTTTTTTTAGTTAACCCACACACTGGCGTCCTCATCACTGATCCAGGTAGACTACTTTCCACTTTATTTATATATTTTTATTTATTTATTATGAAAAAAAGACGTTTTTAAATAATTTGTTTATTCAACTATTCATCATCAAAGCGTGCCGAGAGCACTAATTTCTCACTCTCTACATCAGCCATCACTCTTGATAAGACCTCTCAACGGCACCCAGTATCCGCACAGAACTGATGAATCTAATTTCTTCCTGGTTGGTCAACACTGGTGTGTCCATAGCAGAAAGTCACCTATGAATTCGTTCTTACTTCCCTCAGCAATGCTCAGTATGTCTTATTTAACGATGTGTGATAGGAGGTTAGTGGCCGTACAACTGTTGTTTTATTGGGTGCTGCTTCCAGGATTTGTTCAAAATAGCACGCAGGATCTTTTTGTAGTATTATGTGGTGTGTGTATGTGCTGGTCTACTAATTTCAGAGGTTTGCCATTTATTGAAAAGATGGCGACATCTTGATTATAAACTTTTATATGAGTTCACGTAGAGACCAATGCCTCTGGCTTCCTGTTATCCAGCAAAGATTCGGCTTGAGTAGAAGCTCCAAATATAACTTTATTTGAACATTCTATTTTCACTAAATCTCAATGTTTAGTAAAGTTGCCGATAGAATTTGCAAATCTAAGAAGAAACTGCATTCATTATCCATACAAGCCATAAGAATAACTTCAAATATAACTCCCAAAGAAGGTTATTAAATCAAATATAAGGCAAAGTTCATCTAAAAATTGTATTTTTTTTTTTTCTTAAATAATGAGATTGCCACAGAGGGATTCATTTTAGATTATAGGGCACAACTTTAATTTATAAAAACACACACACAATATATATATATATATATATATATATATATATATATATATATATATATATATATATATATATAATATTCGGTCAGGTTAAAACAGAGTTTGGAGTAATTCCCTCAGGACAAGAAAATCATTCAGGAGCTGAACATTTAAATTTTCCTGGTAGAGAGCTCAATGTAATTTATTACAGAGCAATATTTCTTTAAGAAAAAACCGGTCTTTGGTTGTTTTTTTTTCTTAAAGAAATGATAGATAGATAGATAGATAGATAGATAGAGAGAAAGGGGTGAATAGGAAAATAAATCCGACAACATGAAATGTCGAGAGAAAAAAAAAAAACAATACTCCAAAATTTGATGAATTTATTATGAAAGTTGACGTTGAACGTTTCAGTTGTAATAACCTTCTTCAGGACTTTAAATTCATGAAGAAAAAAAATATCAAAATAGCGATGGATGATTGATGAAATAATGGGAAAAAAGAAAATGCGTATAAAAAGAAAGATTCATAACAGCATATTCAGCGTTCTTATTTACGAAGGAAAAAAAAAATAAAATAAAATTTCAAAACTAAGAACGCTGAATATGCTATTCTGCAAACAACAATTTTGCTTCCAACAAAGCTTTCATCAAATGATGACTCAACGTTTAGGTATGGTTTCAGGGCCAAGCATCATTACCATTTACCCGGAGCAACCTGGCAGTACCTCACGATACCACCAAGGCTTTGTCGTCACTCTGTGGGAATGCCATATACATGTCAATGCAGCTAGGACTTTATTCTAGATCTTATATATATATATATATATATATATATATATATATATATCTTGTCTGATAATGAAAGTCCAAGATAAGTCAAATATGCGAAGGTTGAGTTGGTAATGAAACCTCGGCATCCGACTTCGATAAGAAATACATTTACCCAGCCATTTCTTACTCATTGTTCTTGCAAATTTTATTTTTCCAACTTACGCTGATTCGCCCAGTCTATATTTTTCTCAAAAGGGACAGTTAATTCGACAATGAAAATTTTCCTTAAATTAATGAACCAAATGACGATATCTGGATGCTGGGCAGTTTATGGTGGAATTGTGAGTTGATGTTCCAACTCAGTTAAAACGTGTTAGTCAGTACAACCATCAAACAATAATTTTTTGCCTCGAGTTACATTCTCTTTCACATAGTGAACGTTGGGATGACAAACAAAGGAAACCTGTGTAAAGTGATAGTTCTCTTGACACTGATTCCCTTCAATCGATTTATTTATCTCGGATTGAGGTTTACATCTTTGTCCACTTAGATTCTCATAATGCTTTCAAAACTGCATCCACAGCAGCATTGTATGTCCAAATTCATTGATGGATCAAAGCAACTTGATTGGTTTTGTTTGGTTTCTTTATTTTAATGTCATATCAACTTTCGTGGGTTATTTAATGACAAAGCCATCCTTGTAGAAGAACAGCAGTAATACTATTTAAGGAGGATAAGGCGGTTCATGCCTTTACCATAAGTATTAGTCTGAAAGTGAATGTAAAAGCGCTTACCTCGAGGCCACAGTCAGGCACATTAATTATTACGCCACGGAGATTCCCCTCCTTAAGCAGGCTCATGATCTTATCCGCACCACCTTTCGAGTGAAGAGGAGCATGTTTCTTTATATCGAATCACAACTGTCTATAATATGCACAATGATTTGGACTACCAAACCTTATACCACGCGATGGTCTTTCTCTACAGTCACTAGTCTTTCCAATATATATATGCCAAATTGCAAAATAATTACTTTAACATTGTTTATAAATACCGTACCGAGCAAAAGTCTT